>JAXQQM020073895.1:0-127054 GCA_034641835.2 Pinus albicaulis
AATGATAGTTGACGATAGTCAATGCACATTCTAAAGGTTCCATCCTTATTTTTCACGAACAACACCAGTGCTCCCCAAGGAGACACACTCGGTCTGATATAACCCTTATCCAACAGTTCTTGCAATTGCATTTTCAGTTCCATGAGTTCAGGGGGACTTATTCGATAAGGGGCTCAGGAAATAGGTGTCGCCCTCGACACCAAATCGATTGAAAATTCAATCTCTCTTTTGGGGGGAAGATGAGGAATCTCATCTGGAAAAACTTCCTTAAACTCTCTCACTACTGACAAGGTATCTAACATGTTTTTTCCCTGTTGCTATTCTACTTCTTCAACATGTACTGCATATACTTGATATCCTTTCCTAGCTATTCTTTTTAATTGCAGTGCTGATATTTGTCTTACAGAGATGGGTTTTGGTTTTCCCTTGAGAATAAAAGGGTTCCCTTCTTCATCTATGCAATGCAGAGTTTTATCCCAACAATTCACCATCGCCTTTCTATTTTCCAGCCAGTCTATTCTTATCAGCAAGTCATATGAGCCTAAGGGCAGAATATTTAAATTCACTTCTGTCTGGAAATCATTTAATTTAATGGTGGTTTGAGGTAACTTATGTGTTACCTTCCTCTTGGTTCCAGTGGCTAACAGGACCAACCAAGACTGCTGAAATTTTTTAGTTTTGTGATTGAATTTTTCTACCACTTGTGGACTAATGTAACTCAAAGAAGCACCTGGATCAATTAAAACAATAACAGATTGGTCAGCAATCTTACCTTCCATTTCCACCATGGTAGCTTGGTGTTCTTCTTATCGATTCTTCAAGGCTGCACTGATAGTGGGTATATTTCTTGCTATATCATTTACTGTGGTAGCTTCTCGATCTCTCATAATCATATAAATGTTTCGGTGGGGAAAATACCTCAAGAGATGGGGTTCTCCACATCCCCAACATTTCAAAGGTTCCCTCATTTTAACTGTGCCCTCCTTATTTCCTTCATCTAGTTGTTTGGAACCAACTTGAGACTGAGATGTTTGGCTTTCTTTTGGTTTGTTAAACTTTTTCCTCTGATGATCCCTACCAAAATTCTTTAAGTAAGCGGGTTTCTGTTTCTTTCCTTTGATTTCACCTTTGTTTGTCCAGCCTTTTCCAGGCTCACCCTTTCCTTTAAACTGCTGGTGGCATAATCTAGCTTTTCTCACTGCTTTGTCCATAGTTTTTGGGTTATCAAACTCCATCCTCTCTTTATACACAGCAGGAAAATAGTTCAAAAACCTATGTACCTTGGCCTTCTCTTCCCTAATGTAGGGGACATATCTCAACAGATTGGTAAACTTGGTGACAAACTCATTAATAGTAAGTTGTCTCAGTCTAAGTTCATGGAATTCCTTTGCTTTATCATCATAATAACGTCCATTCCGATAGAGGTTTTTAAATTTGATTTGGAAATCTTCCCAAGTAACTGTCTTTTCATCAATGGCATGAACCATTTTCGTCTCCTCCCACCACAAGGTAGCCTTACCTTGTAGCTGGTAGATAGCTAATCTGGCTTTCAAATTGTTTCATATTCATAGACTTGGAAATATTTAATCATGTTCAACAACCAGGCTTCAGCATCTTCCTCCTTCTCCCCATCATAGGAGGGAGGTTTTATCTTTCAGAATTCCCCCTCTAATTCCTTTTTTTGCTTATACTGATGCCTAGTAACATCATGTTCCTCAAATTCATCAGAGAAATTTCCCTTCTTCCTCTTTCCGGAACCTTCACCTTCTTGGCTATTCCGAGAAGTTAATTCTCTGATAAGCTTTTCCTACTCCTCACTGGCTAATGACAATCTGTCATTCTGGCTTCTTAGCTCAGCCATCTCTCGTTGCAAACTGGGCAACATAGCCATCACTGGAGCGTTGGGATATGGTGTATTATCATCATCACGCAGATCAACATAAATTTCCTCACCTTCTACCATTCAAATTTTCTGTTTCATCACCACTATACACTAAACAACACAGATCAGTAATAAATTTTTTTTTTTTCAACAATAAATAATTTATACAGCGAGCACACAATAACAGTGAGCACAACAACAACAGCCCAATTTATGTAACATGGGATTTGATACCATTTGAAATGTCTCTTCTTTCCCACTCAAATTTTTTTTTTTTTCCTTGGATAGTATAAGTCTGTTCTCCTAATTGCCACCACCACTCAGATATACTATCAAATTTCAATAATTATGAAATTCTCTTGAACAAAGTTTTCATATTTTTTTTCATATGTGTATCTTTGCCTAAATATTCTATTTTTTATTTATTCTTCCCATAAGGTTTTTGGTGGCTTATGTTGTACATATATATATCCATATATATAGTTTACACACATATGGTTTATATATTTATCCTTGTCCATAGAACATAACCATATATATCAATTATACATACATAATTTTTATGATGATCTTTGGCCATAACCTTCTATCTATGCACTCAAATTTTACCCACATTCCTTTATAGAGTTCACCACCTATATGATTTGGATTTCGTTGTCATATTCTTATGGTGGCATAGTGAATATGTTATGCATTTTTTTAGCTAAGTCCTCGTACCATTCCCCAAAGTTCTTTGAAACCGAATTATCCAAAGTTCTGAATGATTTAATTCGATTTATATCATTTCTCATTATCGTTCCTATGATTTTAGTCCAGCCTTGCGACCATGGTTTAATGGTATAATTATCGTACCTAGGTAACCATGGATATCTCACATACCTTCCACTATGAAAAAGTTTCTGTGGGGATAGAGGACATTAAAGTCGTCGTACTTACTTTGCTACGTTGGCAATTCTGAGTTAATATGGTTCGTATTGGATAACTCGTCGAGCTTTCCACGTCCACTGGGGTTAATGGAATTCTGTGGATTTAACATTTTGATTTGTTATCTCTCGACCCATTTTGGTCATGTGTACACGCAATGGTTTGGGCATTTACATTTTTATATTTGCAACGTCTGGTTGTTCATTAATAACGCCGATCTTGTGATACGATTTGGAGTACTGTGAGATCGATTACAATGGATTTTCATTTATGTTGAATGACTATGCAATGGATTTCGATTTCTCCCCAATCGATCCGCGCACATCCTGTCGATCTGTTGACACCTGGACGATGGAGATGATTCAGATCTGATAGGTTTTTCGCTCGTTTTGGTTTAATGAATCGTATTAATTCTAGAGTTGTCAAATGGATTGTTCTTTTACTCTCCATTGTTCTTGACCAACTCCTGGTGTCAATACTTTGCTCATTTGAGGAAAATGAGACATCAAGCTCTTCCCGGCTTCTGAGCGTAACCATTCCTTCGGTTCATAGTCCTTCAAGTATGAAATTTTTGGCATTCTCCTTACCAGTATGACTACGTTTGATTTTTTTTGTTTTATTTACCCTATCGTTTAATTTATAAAACCACCTCTGTCACCTATAATTCAATCTCTTGTGGATTATCGTTCTGCTATATCAGGCTTGATATTTGTTCTATCATTCCTTGTTAAATCTCTGCGCTAACATTAAATCCTTGGTGGGTAGGAAATTATTCTTCTCATGTCTTCCGTGACCGTATTTGTTTCATTCACCGAGTTTCCCTGGCTCTAAGCAAGCAATCACTACCTCAGGTAAGCCGTCGGTTCCTTAGAAAATAATTTATCCTGTGTTTTATTTTCATTCTGGTGAAAGTTTTTTTTTTTTTTATACCCAAGTATTCTTTCTACAGGTCGTATTTGTGACAAAGTCTTCCAATCCCAAAGGTAACCCTTGTTTTTGGATGGTGGAGATGATTCAGATCTGATAGGTTTTTCGCTCGTTTTGGTTTAATGAATCGTATTGATTCTGGAGTTGTCAAATGGATTGTTCTTTTGCTCTCCATTTTTCTTGACCGAATCCTGGTGTCAATACTCTACTCATTTGAGGAAAACAAGACGTCAAGCTCTTCCCACCTTCTGAGCGTAACCATTCCTTCGGTTCATAGTCCTCCAGGTATTAAATTTTTTGGCATTCTCCTTACTAGTATGCTTACGTTCGATTTTTTTGTTTTATTTACCCTATTGTTTAATTTATAAAACCACCTCTGTCTCCTATAATTCAATCTCCTGTGGTTTATCGTTCTGCTATATCAGGCTTGATATTTTTTCTATCATTCCTTGTTAAATCTCTATGCTAACATTAAATCCTTGGTGAGTAGTAAATTCTTCTTCTCATGTCTTCCGTGACCGTATTAGTTTCATTCGCCGAGTTGCCCTGGCTCTAAGCAAGCAATCACTACCTCAAGTAAGCTGTCAGTTCATTAGAAAATAATTTATCCTGTGTTTTATTTTCGTTGTGGTGAAAGTTTTTTTTTTAACAATACCCATGTATTCTTTCTGCAGGTCGTATTGGTGACAAAGTCTTCCAATCCCAAAGGTAACCCTTATTTCTATGCTCAGTTCGAACATACTATGTTCTGAAGTATCATCATATCGTCTTGTTGTAACAATCTCTCATGTTGGCCTCATTTTATTTCAGGTAGGTTCGAATCTCGTCGAGGGTTTTCTTTTGTGGTATTTGGTGGATTTGTAATTCACTCGACTTGACGTCATTATATCCTAGAATTTCAGGTCGGTATCGATGCATCCTTAGTCGGAGTGTGACCAGGCTCTCTCGTTGTTATTATACAAAAATTTTTCAGACAATTCAAGTTTTTATTGTCGTAAAAAGTTTCCACTATAGTAATAACTTATGCCAGAGACTGGGACTATTAGCAAATTTTAATTCGGGTGATGAAATTCCCAGAATAATTAAATTATGTAATGTTATTATGAAACCATGATAGCCTGATTCCGTAAGTGGTTTCAGAATTTGATGTGTATATATATATATATTTATCTACCATTCGTCTCAGTTATTAATGATAGATCAATAATATTTTCTAATAGTTTCCAGATTATTATTTTCATGTTGATACTCATGTTAAATATTTTTCCCTTCAGTAATTGTCTTCCTAATTTTGACTGAAGGAATTAATAAGTTCACTAGTCTTATTTTTCCTTACTGTTCCTCCTCATTATAATAGCATAAATGAATATAAGCCTCTTTGTTGCAAGAGTTTTCAAGTCTGCAATCTTTCAGTGAATGAGAAATTACAATTTCCACAGAGTCTATAATTTCAGGTGTATTATATGACTCCAACAGTGGACTCTATTTATACTCCTTAGTTTGGGGTTCCATTGTAATAGTCACTTATGTCACTCATAATATTTTCTGCAACTATATACTTATAATTTTTCTTAGTATAACAGTTTCAATATATCTAGTGTTTAAAATACACTCTTAACTGGCATATTATATAGATCTGGTGGGGGAAATATTTGTTGCCTTTCACAGCTTGTATAGTCTGCATGAATTTTATAGAAATTCACATGCACAACTTATATTTTCCAGTAAGCATTCAGTTTGGACCCTTTCTTTGTGAAGGATGTTAGTCATACACCAGTTTTATATATAATTTCTCAGACCATAATTGTTTGCAGGTTTAGTAAACATGTTTAGCTCTATTTCTTTGCTCTCTAAATATATATATATATATATATATATATATATATATAGCACTAAAATCTATACTCCTCCATTCTGTCCTTATTATAGAGGGTAATTTATAGATAGACATGCACTGTTAAATTGGAAAGCTCTAGGTCTATACTTCACTTAGTTAATTCAATCAATCTATAGATCTGCACTGCATGTACTTAATTCCTCCTACCCACATGTTTTGGATTTCCCTATTGTTCAATGAATTAATTATATTTTTAAAAGAACAGATTAAAGTTACACAGTTATGAATTATGAGGTAACATAAATCTCCATATTTAAACTAGGGCTGGTTTAGAGTTTCTGGCTGATTGTTCCTCATAATTCTGGTTCCTACAACTATGTAGGACTGAGAGGATTTAATTCCTCTACGACTCTGTAAATGTATGGAACACCAGCACAAACAATCACAAAAAATACTACAAGTAATATGCAGCTACAGTCATTAACCTTAACACCTAGCACAATTAAATTTTCAATCATTCATAACCACTATGAGCATACCGCTTTGGTACTTGACCAGTCCTCCCAACCTTAGAGTCCCTCTATCTCCAGACCTCACCCCCGAGCTGAGATCACCTCCAGAACAGACCAACCTCTAATCTGTTCAGGAATAGCTTATTTAAGCTTTTGCTCCCCAAAGCATGTTTCTAATTCTGCGTCCAGAATTTCAGGATGCTTTTCTTCCTGTTTGCCTAGGCTTCCCTTATTTAGGGATTTTTAAAGCTGCTTTCTGCTTTTCCCAGCTTTTTACCTCTTCCCAACTACTCTCCACCTCATTGGGGAAACTAGATTTTCCTCAAAATCTAATTTGGAAATAAATTCTTTCAAGGATTTTTGAAAGATTTTTGGGGAAAGTATTTGCCTCTTTCCATCCTCATGGATTTAGAAAGTGATCTCATAATTCTCATTTGGTCAATCTGCACAGAATTATTTTATTTATTTTTCATAATTAAATATTTAATTACATCCACAAAATACTTATCCATTGGGGTCCACTCCCCTTTGGATTAAATTTCAAATGTCTAACTTTGAAAGAACATAAAACTAGGGGTGTTACAAGTACTTTCTCTTTTATCCTCAAACAAAATTTGTACCATGTCCTTCAATATAATAAAGTCACGCTTCATATCATCATCGAAGAATCTAGTAAAGGAGGAAACTTCACTTGTAGAAGTTGTCATTATGATGTCAATGAACAAATTAACTTCAACAAAGTTCTCAAAGTTTTTCAAAACAAATGACAAAGATTTTTTAACCAAATGGCTATAAAGACAAACTCTTATTCAAGCAGCCAAACAACAAACAAACTCCAAGAGCTTCTTAACAAACAATCGTCAAGAGGGTTTGTGTTCCAGTGTTGACCATAAGGTACTTTGGGGTAAGGAAGAAGCCTTCAACTCTTTCTTCCTTTTTTTTCTCTCCAAGACTTAGCTAATTAGTATCTATCCCCAAATATCAAGAAAACTCAAACAACAATCAGTTTGCAAATAACAAAATAGTCAATCTTTTACACTGTTTAACACCTTTCAAGCTATACAATCAATAAACCAAGTGCTCTGTCAAGCAAGCAACTGAGGCTCTGATACCAACTTGATTCAAAAATGGTCTAGATAACTTGTATGTATTTCAAGAACCTACCAGTCAGTTTAAATTAAAATGATCTACCTTGTACTTGACAATTTTGTGGAATTATTTACTTGAAAGTGGTGTATGAATTTTTATTGTTTATGTGTCTTAAGTTCATTTGTTCTTGCTGCAATTTAACATGTATGACAACAACATAATGCAACAAATAATCATTCAAACACAACAACAATTTTAATCTAGGATTTCACCCGAAATCTTGTGCGCTACATCTCCTTTGAGCTTTGTCATCATGACTCATCTCTTTGGGATTATGGTAAGTGTTTCTACAAGTAAATACTTAGTTCCAATGAATAAAAAAATGATCCAAAGGACTAAAAATCCCATTTAAATCCCTCTAATGGCTGTCCAAACTTTGTAAATAGCTTTAGGCTCTTGTTCACACGATTCCTTCTATCGGTGAACTAAGCTACTTTGAGCTTCCAAATGGCACAAAATCCCTCATAATTCTATTTCTGTCACTGAAAAAACTACTTCTATATCCAACACATATCAAACATCAAATATCAATTGCTAAATTTCTCAAATTGAGCACTGCATTCCCCAAATAGGCTATCCTCCACGGTTTGCCCAAGGCTGCCCAGAACTTCACATCAGCTTTTCAAGCTCTAGAAGTTCTCAAAATGTTCTGAAACCACTTCCATTGGTTCCAAAATTACTTAAATAGTCAAGATAAAGTTTTGGTTCATCAAAAATGGCCTCGGGCTGCTCTGGTTTCGCCTCAATCACCTATCGGCACCCCGTGGCATTAGGGTCAAGGAAAACTTCTCTACTAAGTTTTAGACCTCTAAAAGTCTTTAACACTTGCTGAAACCTCTGAAAATAGATTCAGAATTATTTTTTCAGTCAATAATGACCACTATTTCACCGCAAATTGTCTCAAACAGCTCTTTCTAAGCCCTGCACCGCTGCTGGCAAAGGTTGGCACTAATGACCCCTGGAACTTTACTGAAGCTTTACAACCTTCAAAATTTCTCTATAGGCTCTATAAAATATCTCATCAGATTCAAAACATCTTAATTATCCAATTTAGCCTATTGGAACTCTAGAAAAGGACTCTAACTCCCCTGGTTAGGCCTCAAACTGAATTTGTCTCATGGTGGCCCTGATGAATCCTTCATCTTCCCTGAAGTAAAAGCTACTGAATATCACCTCTATTCACCCTCAAACCTATCCCAAAGTGCTCGAGAGGTCGAAGAGACCAAAAATTGACTAAAATTTTTTCCAAATTGGTTCAATAATGAGGGAGTTATGGCAAAAACCAATTTTGCCCAATGTCCCTCAAAAACCTCCCCTAAATGTGGAGGAACTGGCGTTAGTGTCGACAAAGTTGGCTAACCATCGGAAATGGCATACTCCGCCCCAAAATTAGGGGTAACATTTAAAGTGGCATTTCATTGTTAGTGGGGGCGGTCACATGATGACCGCCGCCCAAGCTGTCGCTTTAACCGCCTCTAGATAGCCATTAAAATGTGGCATTAAAGTTTTCGTGACGTGGTCACATGACCTGTAACTGCCACCCCTTAACTTTCGGATTTTGGCACTGTTTTTTTACGCCCCCGGTTCTCAGCGCTGAGGCGTATGAGTGTTGAAAAGTGGGGGTTGGCCCCCTTTGCTACCAACAAAACATTTACATTATTTGAAATATAACCGTCGCCACTATAGTGTTAAGAAACACTATTAGGCGGGTTGGTAAAGCTACCCGTGTGATTCGAAAAGGGTCTTGGGTTCCAATCCCGCCGATGCCAAATAATTTTACAAGACCTTTCCTGGGCCACGTGGCGGCCTGTGGGCCTGCGACATGGCAACTTTCCATTGGCCACAAAACATAAAGTCAACCAAACATCAAATCATCAAATGCCACGTGTCGATAAATGATTCGTTCGAAGGGAATATTCTAGGGAATATACTCAAGAATATTCCAAGGAATATTCTCAAAATATTCTTTGGAATATTCTTTTTAAAAAAATTCCAGAGTTTAAAAGTCAAACTTGGTCAACTAAATTTTGCAATTTACTGGAGACTTCAAACCTGAATAACTTTTGCATACGACCTCCGTTTTGTGAACCGTTTGCGGTGCCAGAATCGCAACGACAAGACCTTTCTGGTCGTTTATGTTTGAAACTCTTCTGATCACTATGAATTTTGAGCTATCATTCTGGTCCACGATCCAGTTCTGATCAATTCGTCACCGGTGCATCACTTAATAGCACTACACCGGTGCGTCTGTTTATAACATGGCACCGATGCGCAGTAACGAAAATGCACCGGTGCAATGATATGTACATTAGCACCGATAACAAGAAGTCCATTTTTAAGGCACCAATATTACTTTTAGGTATGTGCACCAAAATTTATTATTGATTTTTCTCAAATGAACGAAGAAAATATCATAATTATATTGAATGGACAATTCTTCAAAATCCAGCTAGTTCCATAATATTTATCAAAGTCCATCGTGGAGTTCTCCCTATCCATTTCGAGACGTAATATGTAGTTCAGATTTTATTTATATTTTCATTATCTAATTGAATTTATTTTTTTAATCCATATCAATTATGCACAACTTAATTAAATTTATAATGTATACAAATTTGCAGGTTCATGCAGATTCAAAATGGAGTTCAAATGCACAAAATATTCAAACAGCTCCAAAACATTGGAAGCTCTTATCAGGAGTAGCATACTGCAAGGCACATTTGGTAGATGAAAATGGAAAGCCTTTTCACCTTGCCTATTGTAACAATATTGCATCTTATAGCCACAATCCTGGGACAATGATGGTAATCATTATAATTTTTTGTTATAACATTGATTAATCTAATTATTTCAATTTCAAACCAATTAATCATGCAATATAGTAAACTTGGTTACTAATTGATATCATATATTTTTGTACTAATCATGTTCAATTTTTTTTTTTTTTAATTATTAGGATTCTAGTGATGATGAGCGACCTACCTACCATCTTCCATTGCACCCCATGATAATTTCAAATCGAGAGAAGACTAAATTAAGAGAAAATATCGGAGAGGAACGATACCAAGAATGATTGAATCAACCATCGATTCAATTCCCGCTACGTCCAGCTTCACGAAATAGGAATGACTATAGCAATAGTAGTTATTCAAAAGCTAGAAATGGAGGCAATCAAATAGAGGTTGGTATGGATGATTACTTAAGGGATACGACTGCCATGGAGATAATGTTTTTAGATGCATTCCAAAACGATGATCAGTTAGGGGATGATGCTCATATCGCTGACACCTTTTTCGAAAGCCTTAAATTTTCTTCCACCACCCCTATCTTTGGACCTGGCGGCCAGTCAAAGTATACCTAGTTGGGGACAATGATGTTACTGTACAACTTGAAAGCAAAGTTTGGCTTTTAGAATGAATGTTTCTCGAAAATTTTGAGGTAAGTTACCATAAAGTCCTCCCTTTTATAAATTTGAGAAATATAATCAGTACACAATGAACATTAGAAATGGTAAATTTTATGAACGTTAATAATTATATCGACATTAATGTAAATTTATGAATATATTTTTCCATGATCACCAACTACAGGTTATTCAAAGATAAGTTTATTCCGAGTGATAATGTCTTGCCTGGTAGTTGTGAAGAGGCAAATAAATTGTTGAAAATGTTGGGTGTTGAGTACATGTCATATCATGCATGTGAAAATGATTGTATTCTATATAGAAGAGAATATGAAGACAAAGATATATGTTTGAAATGTGGGCATGACACGTATGATAAATAAAAAAAGAAGGGTAAATCACGTACTGGTCGTCCTTTTAAGATATTGAGGCACATGCCTATAATCCCAACTAATTCAACATCCATGAAGCATATGGAGGATACATGGCCCAAAAAATTCAAGGATGAAGTACTAAGTCTATGACTCAGCATAGCCATGGATGGCGTCAACCCATATTCCCTCCAGAACACCAACTATTCTATTTGGCCTGTAGTAGTGATTAGATGAAGACAACTAAAGAATATGGATGCCTTCTTACAACCACTGGTAGATGAATTGAAAGAATTATCAGATGGGATAAATGTATATGATGTATCAAGACCCATTGCAGTAGAGAGGATTTTTACATTGTATGGCATATGTTCTTACACAACATATTATTATCCTGGCTTAGTAGTTTTCTTTGGTAAATTATATGTTTAATTTATTGATTTTTTTATATACGTAACAATATTCTTTCACATATTAGTTATTTAATTCTTTTTAATTGTTTTGATCTTCATTATATCCTTTAACGTGCCATGCATATTAATTTTATACAATAATATCGCACGTCTCGTAACAAAAGGGTATTTTGGATGGAAATGTTGTGGACCTTCTCTGAAAGCTAGATGGTCCAAGGACCTACGAAATCCAGTGTATGATTGCTCCAGGGTATTCCTCTCAGAAGAACACCCTTACAGAAGAGCAACATCTGCTTTCAATGGTAAACCAGAGAGAACCCAAACGCCTCCAATAACGACACCAACTGAATGGCTTAGAGCATATGAGAGAGAGAAGGAGAAGGACTTCATAGAAATGTTCGATTCAAATGGGGAGCCTATGTTTGATGATCCAAAATTCTTCGACACCTATGTTGAGAAATTGCCCATTGGGATGAAAAGGAAATCTATCTTTTATAACCTCCCATATTGGGAGCATCTTAAGATTACCGACTTATTAGATCCCATGCATATATTTAACAATGTTTCATCTTATTTACGAAGGAACATATCATCAAAAAAAACTGACACATTGGCTGTTAGGAAAAATCTTATTACTTCAAAAAATAAAAAGAAACATTGGCCAAGACGATTAGAAAGTACAGGATCAGAGTCAGGTGCTGGTTCCTTTAATTCATGGTATTTCAAAGAAGGTGATGTCCCATGGATTTTAAAAAAATATTATTTTCCTTTGGCAAAGGAAGTTATAATGGGCGTGAGGGTGCCATCTTCATACGGGTCTTGACTACGACGCTGCTTCACCGTGGATGACCATTTTTCAAGGTTGAAATTGCATGACCATTTGAATCTTTTAAGAGTACGTATAATGTCAAAAGCATGATTTTATTATTTTTTATATTAATAAAATTTATCCCATGCAAGGATCATAAAACATAACTAATTTCGTATATTATTGTACGTGTTTATAACTTTGCAGTGTCATTATCCTTTGTGCATGGGTGTGTGAAACATGAATTCCATCAAGACCTAGGATGTTCCATATCTAAATTATCTGCATTTGTATGTTGGATCACGTTAAAGGAGATTCATGTGGCTAGCATTCCATAGTGGCGTCAAGAGATAGTTGAGATTGTTTGTATGTTTGAGAAGGAACTGCTGACGAGTTTCATGGACTTGCAGGTTCATCTTCTAATTCACCTAGTAGATGAGGTTGAATTAGTTAGGGTGGTTTCTTATTGTTGGATGTTCTTCTTAGAGAGGGACATGAAGAAATTGAAAGGTTTTTTTCAACAAAGGGAAAAACCTGAGGGGTCTATGGCAAAGGGGTGCATATCGTATGAGTCTTCCTATTATGCCAGTGAGTACATCAAGCATATCGACAACAGACCAGGTGCGGTGGCTTGGGATGATGAAAGGGATGAAGAGAAAAGAGAAGGGGAGTTGCTCCAAACGAGTGGAAAAAGTGCTTGATAAAGAGTAAGCGACTTATAATTTTTCAAATTTACAGAAAGTAAATATTCGTGTTGAACTTCGACTTAATGTATATTTTGATCTCTATATACCGTATAATGTCGGTTTGATTTCATCATCGAATGCAGAAATTGAAGCAATCAATAAATTTTTTATTTACATTCTAAAGCGACACAGCCATGGGTCACATTGTACGTACAAAAGAGGATGAAATGGGATAGTGACAAGAAAGAATTCTGACAGTTGAATGGTAGAAGTGTGCCTTATCCCGATAATTTAAAAGAAAATATGCCAAAAATATTCCCCAGCATTGGGTTGCTGACCAAGTCAAAGAGAAATACGGTGCAACCAGTTGTTACCGGCGTGCTTAAGAGGATGCGCTAAACGTAGGGATTGGGTGCAACAACTCGACAATAATCTATTTAATTTATATGTACATTTGAAAATTATAAGACATCTATATTTCATATTTTAACTGTTGGGTTATTATAAGACACATGACACTATGATTTTTTTTTAACTTTTTTTATAATAGGTGCATTTGTTCCCATCTATGTGGGCATATGGACACCATTTTCACACAAAAAATGCCAATGTTGGAAACATCACACATGACTGTGGAGTGGAAGTCTAGTTCAGTCAATCTAGTCGATCTAGCCACCATGATCAAAACCTAGTACGAGGGACGTTAGGTTACGTCGAAAAGATACAAGAGATCATTGAAGTGGATTTATCTTCTTTCCAATGTGTTATTTTTAGGCGCAAGTGGTGGGCACCTTTGATCGAAATAATGTAAAGGGAGATCGCGAGAGTAGGTTGATATGTATCAACTCTAGAAAGATGTGGGATGAAGCTAAGGAGCCCTATGTTTTCCCCAAACACTACAACCAGGTGTTTTTTTACCCAGATGTGTTGGATGGGGATTGGTGGTTGGTATTGAGACATGACCCTAGATCAAAACATATTTTTGAGAACAATAGTGTTATCATGTCATGCGAGCTGGAAGATAATGAGGGTGATCATGAGAACCAATAGTGATATGCTACATGTGTTATTTAATCAATATTTATACTTTTTAAGATGGGTTTTCCGAAACATTAT
Source organism: Pinus albicaulis (assembly GCA_034641835.2). Classification (NCBI taxonomy): domain Eukaryota; kingdom Viridiplantae; phylum Streptophyta; class Pinopsida; order Pinales; family Pinaceae; genus Pinus; species Pinus albicaulis. The sequence continues at coordinate 14,029 of JAXQQM020073895.1, forward strand.
AATACATATTTTGAATTAATTGGTAATTTTCATTGTGTTAATTTTAAAATCAATATTTCACTTGATAATTTGCAATTATGTTGATTAAAAAACAATGACGTATTGTATAAAGTTCTTTTTTTTGTATGTAAGATCATAATAAAATAATGATAATTCTAAAGCACATGAATTTATTTGCCTTATTTTCTAAACTTTATTATGTTATAATAATTCATATTATTCTAGATTTATTATTTTACAAGTATTTAAAATTTTACAAATTTACAAATTCAAAATCTTTAATAAAATAATTTCAGATTAATACAATTAAAATTTTACAAATATTTTACATACAATTAGAATTACAATTACAATTTTACAATTTCACATACAATTCCAATTAAAATTACAATTTTAGAATTTTATATACAATTACAATTACAATTACAATCATTTCATACAATTAAAATTTTACAAATATTTTACATAGAATTAGAATTAGAATTACAATTTTACAATTTCACGTACAATTACAATTACAATTTTAGAATTTTACATATATATAATTACAATTTTACAAATTTAAAATTTACAATTACAATTGCAATTTTACAAATTTACATATATACCATTACAATTACAATTTTAGAATTTTACATACAATTACAATTTTATAATTTTACATACAAGTAGAATTACAATTACAATTTTATAATTTTACATATATACAATTACAATTAAAATTACAATTGCAATCATTTCACAATAAATTAAATATTACAATTACAATTAAAATTTTGCAAATATTTTACATATAACGATTACAATTAATACAATTACAATTACAAATTTAGAATTTTACATACAATTAGAATTTCAAATATTACAATTTTACAATATCATAATCATTTAATATTAAATTAATTAATAAACATCACGATCATGATAACCATCGTACAAACATCATATTTGAATAAAAAACGCATTCAAATTCGCTAACATCATCGTGATCATGATCATCTAACAAAACACAATTAGCATTATATAACATCATCACAACACAAACATCAAATATATATCTCATGTGAAATAACCGCTATCACATACACATCTATCTGCAAGATTCACATTAAATGAACATATCTAACATGACCTAACAATATACACATCATGGTGATCACCAACATGTAAACTAAGTACAACTGCAACATGAGCATAAAATATATGGACCATATATATCTATATAACTGAATAATGTCAAAAATATAGTACAACTATAATATAATTGTCAAATATCATCTGGTGGTACATCATCAATAGCAGTACTAGTCGAGACCTGCTCAGTCAATGGTGCAGCCTCGACAAGCTCAGTCGATACATGTTGATCATCATGTGCCTGCTGATCTGGTACTGGTGCCTCATTCTGATCAAGATCAATTGTCGGCTGCTCATTGTGATGATTAGACATGGTCGATGGTCAAGCCTACTCATGATCATTGTGATGATTGGACATGGTTGATGGTCCAGCCTGCTCTCCATGATGACTGCTACTTGATGCTAATGGAGGATGCTCATCTGGCATGGCACGAGGTGAACAATCATCAGATGATGCCTTACTGCTCGCGGATTGTCGATCATGTGCCATGTCTTGACCACGCCTATAACGTGCAATGATCCTCTTGAGCCACATAACTAAGGTCGTAACTCCTACAACATGCCACATCAAGCTGAACATGTCACGCAGCATGCCTCTCCAAATATGTAAAAACCTACCATCAGCCTTTATGTCTCTCATAGTAGCAAGCCTGACTCCTGCCTCAACAATCAATGCATAGAGTTGGTCACCCAACTCCAACCTGAATCTGCTATCAAGCCGACTGTGCCTAGTAAAAGGTGGTACTGGCGCACCAGCAAGAGCAGGTCTCTCTGCATCGGCCTCATGATCATCGACATCTGGCATATCCTGATCATCATCAGAATCCACACTTGGATCATTTTGTGGCGCTGGCATGTCCTTGCCATCAAAAGACCCAATGTCTGCAAAATATATACAAGTACACAAAAATAATTAGACAATTTTATTACACAATTTAATGAAAAAAAGTTAAAGAACATGTTAGAATTAATTTAAATAAAATAGTGATATTACCTCTGTCATCCAGTAGCTCATCATCTGTGAAGAGGATGTTGACACAACCTCGCCAATCCAAACCAGTATAAGGACAAGGGACCATAACAAAGGAATGATCATCAACACTGGCTAGCAACTCCAGCACATCATGCGATATCCTTGCGGAAAACTCAATCTCATCCCTCTTGGGTATCATCTGTCCCCACGTGTACATCTGTGCATGCAACATCGGCCTATGAGGTTGTTCAGCAAAAGTAGGCCTCGTCTCTCGAAACCTCTCAAAAAATAAATAAAATAGCTCTGAAGAAAAAGGGAAGTTGACCGTCCTTTGTGCCTAAGCACAACATCTATCTAAGGTTGTACAGAACTACCGCAAAAAAATATTAGACTACCTGACAAGTCGTAGCTCCTGTACTAAAGAATCAACATAATATAGAAGCGGACAACCAATGTGTTTCTCGTCGTTGGTGTTGTGTGAAATGGTCAAAATCAGAAGTGAGAGGCACCTCACCGCGTCACTACCAAATGCAGGAATATGTAACTGCCCTCTGGGGACCTGAAAATCTGAAGGAGACAGTATATCCACGCTAATGTATCTCTGGGAGTACGCTAACTGACTCCCTGCTGCATAGCCAACTGGAAAATTTGGGAATGAGGGAAAATCCACCACCTCTCCTCGATAACCCAGTAATGAAATAGATGCCATCCTCAGTGGGTGCATATCATTGGTTAGGACCAACCCGGAAAGCTTGTAGGGGGGCATTCCACTTGCGGATAAGATGTCACAAAAACACACCATGGCCCTTTAGGGGAGTAGCCTCCTCATAGAACTTGAGGAGGCCTACCTTCCTTAGGAGCCCCTGTGTAGATGTTGTAATAAGGCGAGGGAACACATCTCTCTCCCTCTCTTATGCCTCCCACTTGTGAACCATGTTATACTGGTCCGCCTGTTGTTGTTGTTTTTTTTCCCTATGTTCTCTCCTTTCACGTCTCTGAATGATTGACATATTAAATACAATTTTTTTATTAAATGAGACCTGTATTTAGGAATATACATATATAAATATATTTGAAAAAGAAAAAAAAATAGTCGATGTGCCACAAAAACAGGCATGCACCGGTAACAGTGTGTCTTATTTTGTCGCGCACCAGAGGCGATGCATGAGCAAATTTCCAACGCACCAGAGGCAATGCACATGAAAATTTTCAGCACACCGCCCTCCTGGCATTGTTCATAAGTCAACGGTGCAGTGGTATAATAGACCGCATCGTTGACTATGGACCGATGTCAGAGGGAGGTGCATTGACCAAACTATACACCCCGGGGTGTATGGTTTGGTCAACGCACCGCCCTCCTGACATCATTACTTAGTCAACGGTGCGGTCTTTTACCAGGTCGCACCGTTAATCATGTCGAAATGCCAGAATGCGGTGTGCTAAAAAAATACCCGCCTTGGGGCAGCAATATTGAGGCATATTGAAAGCAGCACAGGCACTTTTGTAGCCATCACTTACTTTTAATTGCGAAGGGAGGATGACATTTATGTTGCTAGTGCATCCTATTTTCTTGCAATTGGAATTGGACAGAGTTGTTGAAAGAGGGATGTTGAAACCATCAACCAAAGAGATGTCATAGAAATCTTGATTCTGGTATTGATTGAGGGCATATTCAAAGAGAGTTGCAAGGACACTTCCATAGCGTTCCAGGGGCTCCCGATGTTCCTATGGCAACATTGAAAGTCCATGTTTGGTCCTGTCCCAATGTTTTGCCGCCACCAAGACTTGCAGCTACCCAGACTGTATATGAACACTGGTTCTTCATTGTGAATGTCGCCCCTTCAGCAACTACAACTCACCATGCAATATTTAGTTATTTTTTTCTTGCAGGTACATATTTATGGCCATATATAGTTAAATTTACCTAGATTTTATATTTCTGAATATGATGAATAAGAGTGAACAAATTGTAATGTTTTCTTTCTATCCAATATCTAAAAAATCCCAAAATTTACAATCTAGATAAGGATTACAAACCTATATTAATACAATGAATCGTTTATATCTATCAAATACCAAAATATGCAGTAAATAGTGAGTTATTTATACCATCTAAGTAAATAATAAGTTATAATGAATATGATGGATAAGAGTAAACAAATTTTATTGTTTTCTATCCATCCGATATCTAAACAATCCCAAAATTTACAATCTAGATAAACAAATTTTATTGTTTTCTATCCATCCGATATTTAAACAATCCAAAAATTACAATCTAGATAAGGATTACAAACCTATATTAATACAGTGAATCATTTATATCCATCAAATACCAAAATATTTCAAAATATGCAGTAAATAACGAGTTATTCATACCATCTAAGTAAACAATAAGCTATAATGAATAGTTTACATCCATCAAATACCAAAATATTTCAAAATAGGCAGTTAATAACGAGTTATCCATAAACAATAAGTTATAATTTTCAAGTTTATCAAGTTTAATAAGTTTATCTAATTTTCAGATTCAAATTAGACATGATAAGATAAAAATTCTAACAAAAATTTTCCAATTAATAAAAAAATTCCATAATATAAATCATAAGATTTGAATATATATAAATCATAATGTATATATATATATATATCATTATTTTTTTTAATTATTTTAGATTTTGAATAATTTTGAATAACTCATATAACATTTTTTTGAGATATAATTAATTTTTTTTTAAACATATTTTTTCTAAAAAGTCTAATATATAAATACATATTTAGAAAATCACAACTCTAAAATATGTCAAAATATAAATGTATTTAGAAAATGAGTAGTAATCACTTTCATAGGGTTTCTCTTTTCTTATTTTCTTGGCTTTTCAACATTATAAAAGCATTACAATACAAAACAAGAACACACTAGTAGGACTATGCAAATCTATTCCAAACACCAAAACTCCAAAAACAAGAATTAGTAATGAGACTTGTTTCATATTACTTATATTCTCCTACACTAAATAACACAATTTTCACAATTAATTTATTTTTAAATAAAAATACCGTTATATGTTCAAACCTTAACCTTATATGCCCACCAATCTTGAAAAAACTGATTCCTTCCTGGAGATAAACAATATCTACCGGTTTGGAAACTATCACTATTGAACATAGTGGGTTGGCCTCTTGACTCCTTAGAAAACACACCGCCAAAGCATACCGGTTTCAAAACGAGCACTCTTGCCCATGAAGTATTGTTTTCTTTACGGAGGGGTTCAAATTAAGAAGTACTGTTTTCTTTAGGGAGGGACTCAAATTAAGAAAACTGTGAACTACCTGACTCGTATTTCTACGAAACATTCGCTCTTCGAATCGAATTGACAAATCTCCAAAAAAAAACTGAATCTGGTAACTATGATTTATGCTACCTAATAAGTTATTCATACTCTTTAAATATAGTTGAGAATTTATACTAGAAGAGTCTATCCTTCGGAAATGAAATAATGAACAATGCATTTCTTCAGAGGAAAAAATCTGAATCTGGTAACTATTATTTATGCTATCTAAATAAGTTATTCATACTCTTTAAATAGTTGAGAATTTATACTAGAATAGTCTATTTTTTGGAAATGAAATAATGAACAATGGATTTCTTTAGAGGTTGTGTATACATATCATGAAATTATTTTTCTTTATAATTAAACTTTTTTTTGCAAAATATTTAATAATAAGAATTTTTAAATATTGTTTATAATGAAAATAGATTCATATTATCTAAACACATAAAATTGTTTTTTAATACTGAAAATAAATTCATCCTACCCATATACATGAAATAATTAACAATGGGTTTCTACAACCAGAAATCAGCACAAATAATTAATCTTCTTCTAGAGTTTAAGTGGTTAGAGAGAGCATCAACATCGGCATACCTTGCACAAAAACATGAATTGCTAATAATGTTAGTGTCACTGCCATCCAAATGGAACTTGATAAACTCTCTCTCCCCACCATTGTAATGGCCATCCAATTCAATGAAATAATTTGAATGCAGAGACACAACAGTTGAGGTGAGGTGAGGTGAGGATGCTCAGAGGTTGTGTATATATAGGCTTCCCTAGCTATCCACGAGCACAAACAATCTGTCAAAAGCCGTTTATCGCTATCCCTTCTTTGTGGAAAGTATAGCGAGCCCTTGCATAGAATATAAGGCATTCCACTAAAAAGAAATGAAACGTGTATGGAAGACAGACAGATTGTGCGTCCATTCGGTGAAAAAGGACAACGAAGACTTGGAATTTGACTGGACTGGCCCCCACCTACCACCTTGGCAACTCTACCATAGGCCCATTGTCTCGGTCCTTGTAATCATTATCATTTTATTTTCGAGTAGTATTTAGTGTGACTTTTTGAAGGTTTTAATGGTGGATTTTTCCGGTTTAATTTCTCTAAAATCTAGCAGTAATTCATTGAAAACAAAGTTTTGATCGCTAACCTTGCACAATGGAAGTGCCCTAAGGGTTTTTTAGGGTGTTGAATCCATATATACAGTCAAAAAAACAATTTAAATAACAAAAATCAAAATTTTACCTCAATTTTTTTCACCGGATTCCGACACTTGAAACTCCAAAAAGTCGCACTAAAGACAACTCCTTTTATTTTTATCATTTTCGACACGTGTGATGAGAGAGAAAAAAAACTTCAAGTAACTATTTGAGGGTGGTCGAGAATGTTGAACCACTTCCAGCATACAAAACCTTGTCTCTCATGCATTTACAACATTTTTTTAGACTATGATGCACTCAAAGGAAGAAGTTAGGAATTTTCCATACCTATGCCTAACTAGTGGTCCTTGTTGATGTGTTGATCACTTGATGCTTGCATGGTATTTTTGAACATGGGTGAGGTTGCTTTGCATGTCTTCTAAGATATCATATTTTTTTTCTTTGCTTCATGCATTTCTTTCCTCGAGAAATAAAATTGAAATGTTCCTTGTTGATTTAAGTTTGATAATGCAGGTATAAAATTGAAATGTTCCTTGTTGATTAAAGCTTGATAATGCGGGTTCTTCAGTATGTAAGTACGAGTATCGATCAAATGTTTTTTTCTTGTTGGGTGAACATTGGTCTTGTAGCAACTTGCAAAGGGTCTTGTAGTTGCTCAAGATTAGAGTTGTAGTCCCTTCATGTTTCCATGGTGATTTTTTTTTTGGTTTTGGTGCTCTAGCTATGGTCCTATATGGTTTTTCCACATTGTTATAGGATTGTGTGTCTTCCTATAGCAGTCACACACACCCTCCTAGGATCAAAATTTCCTCCACGTGTTGCCTCAAAAAACATTGTTAATTCATGAATAACATGTTGATAACGGTCAGACGCATTTTATGTGCTGGAAAAGTTGGAAGAAGGGGTGAAAGGTAGCTTTTTCTATGGAAATAAGTGGGAATAGAGGTGGAGAAGAGGTCAGGTGGTATGAAAAATAAATGATGAGGCTACGGTGGCCCCCCTCCCTTGTTCGTGGGTGGAAATTACACAAATTATTCCTTCTTTGTAGAAATTTGAAACCAACTTTGGTTTTCAGTTTCTCCTTATTTCTCCCATAAAGTTAAATGCCCATTCCCATAGCCATACATTCAACAAGCTGGAAAAATAAATATTTTCTGAAAACACAAATTCTGGAAATTTCACAGTGTTCAAATGCAGAAATAAAAACTCGGAAAAATAAATTAGCCACACACAGAAAATTGACATGCTGATTTTTTGTTAACTTTACCCTGGAAAAACCCCCTACAACTCTTGGGGAAAACTAGTTTGAAAGCTTCTCTTTATTTTTTAATATGCTTTTACAGTGAGACATAATTTACAACAAAAATTCCAGCAACTTAATAAATGTACTTATCTCGATTTCCATGCTTATACCCCGCCTTGGAAAACGTGTTGAACAGTAAACAATCAAAACAAAAAATTTTACAGCATTTATTATAGCATTAAATGTTGAATGTCTTTCTTGATATTTGTGCCCAGTTGTATGGTCGTGCGACTGTACGAACTATATGGAATGCATAGCAAACCCTCCTCCTCGATTTTTGTGCCTCCTTCTGCCTCGAAAACAGTGTTGAATCTGCTGTACGTATTTCCTCGAAATCTATGCCACCAAACAACAATCTCTCTTCGATTTTCGTGCCCATAATCTTCTCAAAAAACTGTGCTGAAGCTGCTGTACGAATTCCTTGAAAAACGTGCCTCTTTGCTGCTGTACGGATTTGTTGAAGTCTCTAGCTACTACCTTGCTTCTCCTCACTGCTCAGAAATTTCTCCTTTGCTTTCTCTCCTCCTCTCTCAATCTGCTCATGAAAGAATGAATGACCTTTTCCTTCCTTTTCCTCTTTTAACCTAACCCTAAGTGATTTTTGGGGAATTCCTAAATCTAATGGCTGAGATAGCTTTAGATCTAGGGCTGATATTAAATGCTCATTTAAATCTCACTTTCTATTTTTTAATTCACCCAACTTTAATAAAGACCCACTTAGTCATTTATTTCCAAAGTCACTTTTCACTTTCTAATTTCACATTGACTTTATTAAAGTCATTTTAAAATTATACTTAGTAACTTTATCACTTCAAGTCACTTTTAAATTAGATTTGACTTTATAACTTTATAAAGTCACTTTAGGAGAAAAATTAAATTCTTTTGGACACTTTTCCCTAGGACAAAGATCAAAGCCTTAGGGAACCACCTATCCTCCGGTAACCAAATTTTAACACTCCCTCTTACCGAGGAAGGTGTTCCTCACCACACCCATCTTGTCTCTGAAGTAGACATGCTTGCCCCGTGGTAAGGCTTTGGTAAGAATATCTGCAACCTGCTCATCAGTGGGAATATACTCAAGCTTCATAGCTCCCTTTTGAACATAATATTTGATGAAGTGATATCTGATGCCAATATGCTTTGACCTGTCATGAAATACTGGATTATCTGTGAGTTTAATGCAACTCTGATTATCACAGTATATCACTGAAGGTCTCAACAGCTGACAAAATAAGCCAAACAACATCTTGCGAAGCCAGATGGCCTCACAACTAGTTAGAATGGTTGCCATGTACTATGCTTCCACTGAACTCAATGCTACTAACTGCTGCTTTTGGCTGAACCACAACACCACTGCCGAACCCAACCCAAAACAACACCCTGAAGTGCTCTTCCTATCAGAAGCACAACCTACCCTATCAGAATCAGTGTAACTTGCCAATCTCACTCCATATCCCTACCTATAATCTAGACCATAATCCACTGTCCCTTGTAAGTATCGCAAAATGTGTTTTGCAGCAACCTAGTGAACCCTCCTCGGCTCACACATGAACTGGCTCATCGTGTTGACTGCAAAACATATATTTGGTCTGGTGTTGACCAAATACATCAAGGAACCAATTAGTTATCTATACAATGTGGGGTCCACCAACTCGGAATCTGAAGCGTGAAGCTTCTTCCAGTTGGTGACCATCGGTGTCGACATGGGTCTACAATCCTCCATATGGAATCTGCCAAGGATGTCCACAATATACTTCCCCTGCCCCAGGAAGAAATTCCCCTCCTCCTGCCTGATGCAGGGGCATGAGGCTCAAGAATTAATTTGTACCTAAGTAGACATAGGGGGGTCTTATGGTTTTAAATTCTCATGTAAATATTAGTATTTTGAATCAAATGGTGAGGAATTGTAAATGTTCTCTAACCTCTAGAGAACATGAGGGAAGTTGATTAAGTTAGGAAGGTGAAGGGTCAGTTTCAGCTATTTAGGAATTGAGTCTAACTCTAGGACTTTGGAGGATTCCAAGAGTCCTTGTTGAGCTGTCAAAGTAGCTGAATCGATTCATTCATCTCGTGTATAAATGTAAACATATATAAGGCAAAGAAGAGTGTGTGCAGGGTAGGATAGCTATTCAGAGCTGAGGAGAGGCAGAGTAGTAAGGGAGCAGGCCATCGAATGGAAAATATGGCCTGAAGAGAATTGTTCCATGTAAATGCTACTTTAGTACAGAGGTTAATTTCAGAGTTTATAACCCATCCTGAGCTATGGTGTACTGGTGTGATTTGTATGCATTAAAGAAGAAATCAGTTGGAGGCAATTAGAAATGAATTGTTTCCACCTTCGTACTTTGTTCGATTCACATATGATGTTGAGAATTGAGTCAATTTCTGTATTGAAAGGTCTAGGGAGTCTGAAGAGTTTGTTTTGTTGATTGAAACATTGTCTCTGTTTATTTAATATACTTTAAACCCTGCTTGCAAGTCTATGAGAACTGAACTTGTTCCTTTTGTGGGAATCGTTAGAGTCGATTAATCTTTTATTGATTTATATACAGCAATTGACTTACATTCTGGTGGTAATTGCCTGTGTATTATGTGTGAGGAACTCCATGGAGTCATTATGTGTTACTCTCGTGAATAAGAAATACTGTGATGTATGCAATAGAAACCCGCTTGCATTGGTCACTAATTAAGTTTGTTTAACCCCGTTCGAATGTTGAAGGGAATCGTTGAAAGACCGTAAAGGGGTTCACATAATAAAGGCGCAGGAGAATATAGATATGAACGCGAAGGTGGAACTCTGAATTAAAAGCTATAACTGTGTGTTATTACAAAGGAATTACACCTTTGGAATTCATAGAAGGGAGCAGAACCATGAGAGTGGAACTTGGACGCTGAACAGTAAAACCGATGACATTTCATTTTAATACATGGCTTTGATATTCAATGGTGAGCGTGGTGATCAATTGTTTATTATAAAGGTTTCATGACATAATATAGGTTAAGTATTATGTTGGGTGGCTAATAACAAAGCCACGAGCGCATATGAGAATGTTAAGTTGTGACCATTGTTATATTGAGTTGTGATAAAGCGATGGTTTATTAATGGCTCTTAACGCTTGACTCGGAGAGTATATATATATATATATATATATATATATATATATATAGTGATAAAGTCGAACCTACATGAAATGAGTTGCGAGTTGGGCGTATATTAAGGTTAATACTTGGGTCTTCGAATATTAGACTCATATTAATGGTGAATGTATGTGAACGAATGCATATGAATGATTTTCAATATGAATGATTAAGTGTGAACAATATGCATATGTGATGGTAGAAAGGGAATAATATAATTGATTCACACTTCACAAAGTGGGTTTGGACTATAGTTTTATAACTATAAGAAAGGAAAGGCGAGATAACTTCCGCTTTGAAGTTCTAGTGTTGAGGGTTATTAATATGGCTTCAAATCAATGATGTGGATAATGCAACCTCCGCATAGGAATTGAATCTGGCTAGATTGGTTGGGTTTTTAACTAGTAATTTATGAAAAGCTCATAGTGTTAGAGATTCCCAGATTTAAAATTATTAGGCATAAAACTTGAAGTGCATCATTGTAATATGCATAGAGGAGGAAGAATGTGAGTTAAGTGAGGTAGCCCGGGCATCATGTGGTATCAAAGCTGGAATAGCTCTATTTGAAGTTCAAGTTTTGAATTAAGTGCATGTATGAAAAGAGATCAGGTTTTTGAAGACTGATAGAGATTGTAGCCTACAGGGATACAGTGCATGTGATAGAAGAAGGAAGATCAGATTTTGAAATCTGATGTGCAAAGTACATAGAATTGCAGTGAACAGAGATTTGCAGAAAGGGGTGGAAGACAAGATCATGTAGAGATATTTCAGGTAAATAATTTTAAATCCGATTTGAAATTTTAATTGCAGAATTGTGGTTGCAGAAAGGTGAAGACATAGTTTGATGGTGAAGGTAGTGAGCCTGATATTCAGCTAAAGACTAGATAGGCAGAACAATTCCAGTGTTCTCAAGAAAAGGTGAGTGGATGAGCATTATTTAACTCTGGTTTGAAGGATCTATTTGCAGAATTCAAGTTGCAAGCAGTTGGGGAAGAAATCTCAGCAAGTGCAGATCACAGCTTTGAGAGCAGTGATATAAGAGTCCAGCAGAGGATTCTCAGTGAAGAAGAAAGTGTGGCAAAACCTGGAGGATTCCCAACAGAGGTTGGATGAAAGAAGAACATATGTGTTCTTGAGAAGTTGCAGAGTGAAGCCTAGAAAGAGCAGAAGAGAGTACTCAGAAGGTTCTAGCAGATAGGGGACCAGTACTTGCCAAAATCCCAGATCCAAAGGAAAGGATTGGTGAGGTAAGTTGCAACAAGAGAGATTGCTATTGCAGAGGCTTTTTGCAATTGATGAGTGAGGAACTCATGAAGGAGAAAATGGCTACTGATAGTCATGGCAGATATTGCAGAGGTTCTGAGAGAGGCCACAACAGAAGAGTGAGGGAAGATGCCAAAACAAATGGCATGAGGAAGAAACTCACTGATGAAGAGTACTGGAAAGAGATAGCTGAGATCAGTAAACAGTTTTATAAACTGGAGGAGAGGATAGAGGAAAGCTAGAGAGTTGGTTGGATCATGAAGAAGAGTGTGAAATGGCAACCATTACAGTTAAAGATGAGGAAAAAGGAGATTGCCTTATTGAGAGAAGAACTCAGAGCAGCTCAGTTGAAAGAGGAAATTTATGCTTGTGAAGCAGAACAAAGCACAGGTGAAGAATGGGGATCTGCAAGAGATCTTGTGAGCCATGATGAAGACTTAAGATAGCAAGAATCTAGTCTTGCTGAACAGGACATCATTGATGAATTCCTGAGTTATTTGACAAGTCCAAATCAGCTGGATGATGTAAAGACTTGTGTTTTTGAGTCTGACAATTGTGAGGTGATGGAAGGTCCTACAGAGGAAGAGGAACTTAGAGTTCTTGATTCAAGGATGGAATTTGAATATTCCACATGCAGATCTGTTCAAAGGGAAGTTCTTGAGGAAGCAACCAAGACTGAAAAGTCTTGTGATTTGAAAACTAAAGAGTTGTATATGTTTGTAGGTACATTACAGGGAGATGAAAAAACTTCAAAGTTTGTTGAGGAGGAGGATGAAAAATCTTGGGAAGTTGTCACAAGTATGAAGAAGTATCTCTCAGAAGATGAATACTCTGGAGAAAAAGGCAATGTTGGAGAATGTCCCTTGAATGAAGGAAGCAGTGATACATTTGTGATTGAAGCTGTGGCAGCACAGGAAGAAATTCTTGTGAATGAAGAAGGAGGAGATCAGTTTGAAAAAATGATATGTGAAATACCAGTTGAGGCTGTTAGAGCTCCTGGTCTACAAACTGAAGGTTTGTGTATGAATGCAAGGACTGTAAGTGATGATGAATTTCTTAAAGAATGCAAAAGGGAAATTGCATTGTTGGAATACTTGTTGGAGAATTCGGAGTATGAAAGAGAGATTGCAGAAGGTAGATTTCATCATAGTGAATAGGAAAACATCTTGGGAGCAGATGGTGTGAAAAGAAGACTAGTTGACAGTCTTGGGAATTCTTCAGAGACTTCTTTGGAAAGTTTGGATCAGCATACTGATGTGCTGATAAAGGAGGAGAATTTTGTGGAAGACTTTAATCCATGGAATGAAGAAATCAAGTTGCTGGAGATTATGCTGAATGAACATGATTCAATGCAGGAAGGAGAACCTCAATTTCAAAATTGGGGATTGCAGAATGTGAAGATACAAGGGAATGAAGATAGTGAAGAATTTATGAGTCTAGAAGCAGACTTAGAACTGCAGAAAGAAGAATTGGTGACTGGGTCATCAGTTGAGACCATTGGGTCTTATGATTTTAATACTGACAATTTGATTGTGTTTACAAGTGATGTAGAAGAAAATTCACCCTTTGGAGTTGTCTTGGAAGAAGAAAAATTGTTGCTGAAGGAAGGTGAGGCAGCCATGCCTCATATGCAGAAACTTGTCACTGATGACAAGGAAGAGCTGATTTGTTTGATTAATCAAGAGAAGACTGTAGGGAAGAATTTTGGGACTGCTATAGCAGTGGAGAGTCAGAATTTTATTCTGATAGAAGGTGAAAAGACATTGGTTGAAAAACTTGATTTGATTACTGGAATCAATCAAGGAGATGAAAGGAAATTGCTGAAGATTGCCCCAAAAGAAGAAAAAGATGCTTAAACTAAAATGCAGCATGTTGAGGGTGTGAAACAAGTACGGAAGAGATGGCTGCAATGTTTGCTGGAAACATTTAGAGCAGAGAATGAGATTGCAGACACTAAAGTGAATTTGCCTAAAGCTGTGAAAGAACTAGGGGCAGATACTAGTTTGCAAAATTTGATTATGTTTACTAGTATATTGAATGAGTATGTTACTGCAGGAAGAAAGTTAATTAATTATTTGTTTTCTAAAAGTGAGTTTGCAGATGATGATAAAAATAAAGATGTTGCAAAGGGACATGAAGTTTGGGAGGCAGCAACACCCATGGCGGTAGCTAATGCAACCTTGGGGATGACATTTGCAGAATTAAAAACAATTACAGCAACAATCAGGGAGATATCAAGAGTAGCATCTGAAGCAACATCTATGGTACCTACAGCAGCAACACTCTTGAAGGCATTAGAAGCAACAATGTTGGTAGCAACAGGAATTGAAAGCAACAGCAATGGGCAAAGAAATTTCCAGATAGAAGATAAGTTGGAAATAGAGATTGAAAGCATCAGAAGACTAATGATGAAGGTGTCTCAGAAGCAGCAGACAGCAGCAAGAAAGCAGGAGAAGTTTAGAAAGGGAAAGACAAAAGTAGATTGTGAAAGTATAGCTGGAGGTAGTTTGCAGAACAAGGTATGGAGACCTGGGGAAGAGCAGTTAAATAATGATACAGCTATTGGACGACTACAAAATAGAGTATGGGATCCATGAGGCAGAGATTAAAGACACATGATCAGGAGATCATGAACAAATTGAAGCTTGGGAGTCTGATGCAGGGGCATTAGGCTCAAGAATTACTTTGTACCTAAGTAGACATAGGGGGGTCTTATGATTTTAAATTCTCATGTAAATATTAGTATTTTGAATAAAATGGTGAGGAATTGTAAATGTTCTCTAACCTCTAGAGAACATGAGGGAAGCTGATTAAGTTAGGAAGGTGAAGGGTCAGTTTTAGTTATTTAGGAATTGAGTCTAACTCTAGGACTTTGGAGGATTCCAAGAGTCCTTTCCGAGCTGTCAAAGCAGTTGAATCGATTCATTCATCTCATGTATAAATGTAAACATCTGTAAGGCAGAGAAGAGTGTGTGCAGGGTAGGATAGCTATTCAGAGCCAAGGAGAGGCAGAGTAGTAAGGGAGCAAGCCATCGAATGGAAAATCTGGCCTCAAGAGAATTGTTCCATGTAAATACTACTTTAGTACAGAGGTTAATTTCGGAGTTTATAACCCGTCCTGAGCTATGGTGTACTGGTGTGATTTGTATGCATTAAAGCAAAAATTAGTTGGAGGCAATTAGAAATGAATTGTTTCCACCTTAGTACTTTGTTTGATTCACATATGACGTTGAGAATTGAGTCGATTTATGTATTGAAAGGTCCAGGGAGTCTGAAGAGTTTTTTTTGTTGATTGAAGCATTGTCTCTGTTTATTTAATATACTTTAAACCCTGCTTGCAAGTCTATGAGAACTGAACTTGTTCCTTCTGTGGGAATCGTTAGAGTCAATTCATCTTTTATTGATTTATATACAGCAATTGACTTACATTTTGGTGGTAATTGCCTATGTATTATGTGTGACGAACTCCATGGAGTCATTATGTGTTACTCTCGTGAATAGGAAATACTGTGATGTATGCAACAGAAACCCGCTTGCGTTGGTCACTGATTGAGTTTATTTAACCCCGTTCGAATGTTGAAGGGAATTGTTGAAAGATCGTAAAGGGGTTCATATAATAATGGCACAGGAGAATACAGATATGAACGCAAAGGCGGAACTCCGAATTAAAACGCTGTAACTGTGTGTTATTGCGAAGGAATTACAACTTTGGAATTCATATAAGGGAGCGGAACCACGAGAGTGGAACCTGGACGCTGAACAGTAAAACCGATGACATTTCATTTTAATACACAGCTTTGATATTAAATGGTGAGCGTGGTGATCAATTGTTTATTATAAAGGTTTCATGACATAATATAGGTTAAGTATTATGTTGGGTGGCTAATAATAAAGCTGCGATCGTATATGAGAATGTTAAGTTGTGACCTTTGTTATATTGAGTTGTGATAAAGCCACAGTTTATTGAAGTGTCTAATGCCCAACTGTATATATAATATATATATATATATATATATATATATATATATATATATATATATATATTGTGATAAAGTCGAACCTACATGAAATGAGTTGCGTGCTGGGCGTATATTAAGGTTAATACTTGGGTCTTCGAATATTAGACTCATATTAAGGGTGAATGTATGTGAACAAACGCATATGAACGCTTTTCAATATGAATGATTAAGTGTGAACAGTATGCATATGTGATGGTAGAAAGGGAATAATATAATTGATTCACACTTCATAAAGTGGGTTTGGACTATAGTTTTATAACTATAAGGAAGGAAAGGCGAGATAACTTCTACTTTGAAGTTCTAGTGTTGAGGGTTATTAATATGGCTTCAAATCAATGATGTGGATAATGCAGCCTCCGCATAGGAATTGAATCTGGCTAGATTGGTTGGGTTTTTAACCAGTAATTTATGAAAAGCTCATAGTGTTAGAGATTGCCAGATTTAAAATTATTAGGCATAAAACTTGAAGTGCATCATTATTATATGCATATAGGAGGAAGAATGTGACTTAAGTGAGGTAGCCCGGGCATCACTGCCACACCTCCAAGCCCAAAAAGTAATGCATCAAGCCAATGTCATTCATCTCAAATTCCGATGCAAGATCTCTCTTGCAGTGCTCTATGAGTCTCTCTGCACCCGTAATGACCAAGTCATCCACATACAGCACCAGAATGAGAGGCTTCTCACCTATCATAATAAAGTAAAGGTTTGGATCTCTGTCACTCTTTGTGAAACCCATCTCTTGCAAGTATGTATCTATGTTGGAGTACCAAGCTCTGGGAGCTTGCTTCAGGCCATAAAGGGCCTTCTTCTGTCTGCACACATGGGACTCCTTCCCATGCACCTCAAATCTCTGTGGCTGCTCAATGTACACCTCCTCTTGTATGAAGCCATTGAGAAATGTGGTCTTCACATCCATCTGGTGGATCTTCGAACCCATCTCTACTGCTATCGATATGATGGAGCGAATCGAAGTATATCAAGCCACGGGAGCAAAGGTCTCCTCATAATCAACTCCCTCTACCTGGGAGAACCCTATAGCCACAAACCTTGACTTGAATTTCTCAATGTTTCCATCTACAACATGATTTACCTTGTAAATCCATCTGGAAGTAACCACGGATTTTCCCTCAGGCCACCACCTCCCAAACATCTTTCTTCATGATAGAAGAATACTCCTCCTGCATGGCCTCTCTCCAGAACTGCTGGCTAGCTGCCTCCTCATAGCTAGAAGGCTCATAGTCAACAATTTTGGCAACCATTTCCATATAGCTACATAACCTATCAGGTGGTCTGCTATCTCTGACCGGCCTCTTTGGCCCAGAAACAGATGTGGCCTCTCTCAAGGTATCCCAAAGCCACTTGGGCTTCCTCTTCCCTGAGCACACTTCTCCCACCTGAGAATGAAACTCCTCCTCCTCATCATTAGGAGCCTGAACTCCTGACTGTCTGTATGTTGTCCTCCTGCTTGAAACTGAACATGTAGACGTTGAAGTACCGTGTGAATTATCCATCAATGGAATCCCTAGTGCACTGCTCTGCGGACTACTCTGCATGCTTCCTGAAGCACCACCCCTCTGATTTTGTGAGCCACTGCTCACTGATGGACCTGCCACCATAATCGATGTACCTCAGGATCCTCCTGATCCCTTCCCACTAGATTCCTATGCCTGACTCAACTACTCCTAAGGGTCTCGCCGATCCAGATACTCTAACTCCCGTGACCTCCTGAAAGCTCTGTCCTCCTCGAATTTCACATCCCGTATGACAACAACTCTCCTTTGTGCAAGAATATAAATCCGAAAGGCTTTTGAGGTCTAACTGTAGCCCACAAAGATACCCTTCTCTGCGGTGGGCTCTAGCTTGGTCCTCTTCTCCCTAGGTACGTAGGAGTATGCAATACACCTAAAGATACGAAAATGACCAATATCAGGCTTCTTCCCAGAAAAAGCCTCCTCCAGAGTCACATGCCCCAAGGCACGATGGAGACTCCTATTCTGCAAATATACAACAGTGTTGCAGGCCTCTACCCACAAAAACAATGGTAACCCCTGATCATGTAACATGGCTTTGGCAGCCTCAATGATGGATCTGTTCTTCCTCTCCGCAACCCCATTCTGTTGGGGGGTTGTAAGGAATTGTGAACTCCCTCCTAATGCCTGCCTCCACACAATACTCAACAAACTCACCAAGGGTATACTCCTCTCCATTTTCTGATCTCAGGGACTTGATCTTCCGACCTATCTGAGTCTCCACAAGAGCTCTAAACTCCTGAAACTACTTGAAGACCTCACTGTTGGTCTTCAAGAAATAAATCCAAGCTCTCCTAGAGTGATCATCCATGAATAAAACATAATGCTCATATCCACTTAAAGAAACTTGAGACATCTGGCCGCTCACATCGGAATGAATCAAATCAAGTATCCCAGTCGATCTGTTGTCACTGCTGGGAAAAGGGGATTTGGCAAACTTGCCCATAACACATCCTCTGCATGTATCAAAGTGATCAGTACTGAAATCTGGCACACCTGTAGCGATCTCCCGTAATGTCCTCAAGGCTCCATGATACATGTGCCCCATCCCATGGTGCCAAATCTCGCACAAATCTGCTGTCGGTACTACTGCTCAATGCCAAAGGGGGCTTAAATGCAAACGTGTACACCTTTGCATGGCGTACACCAATCACTCTAGCTAAATCAGCTAGAGCGCCCCTGGGATATATCAACACCTGTCCTCTCCTGAATAATATCTCATATCCTCTGTCCTCCAATGTTGAGACGGATATGAAGTTCTTCCTCATCCCTGGCACATATAGAACATATGACACCTTCAAGGGAGGTTTGGGTTCCCTATCAAATGTCAATGTCCCTACACCGACTGCTCTAACAACGCCTTCATCTCCGATTACTACCTCTATATCAGTGCCACTCTCTGAAAGCTCTGAGAAGTACTCACGGACTCCTGTCATATGACATGAAGCCCCACTGTCAACATACAAGATACCTAAAGATGCTCCGCTAGTGGAGGGAAATGTACACTCCCTCTCAACCTCTGTGGTAGGTGATTCTGCACTAGTGGACTCACAAGCAATGAACCCAAACTCCCGGTCAAAGCTATTCGTAAAGTCCTCTATCTCTGTCGATGCTGCCATGCTTTGGTTCTTCCCCTTCTTCTTCTCCAGACACACAACTGCATAGTGTCCCATCTTCTGACAATTCCAACACTTCACCTTGGAATAGTCCTTCTGCGTGTTTACCTGTTTACCTTTACCTTTGCCTTTGCCCCCACCAACACTTGTGGAAGCTTGCTTCTTTCCCTTGCCTTTCTTGCCTCCTATCAACAGTGCTACATCCTCATCCTGCTCAACTAGTTTGGCTGCCCCAAGCTGGCTCTTTCTAATTTCTGTTTATATGAAATCATCCCAGAACCTCTCCCAAGTGGGAAGGGTCTCACGTTCACAAACCCCATCAGCAAAGTTCAGCCATGAACTAGGAAGACCATTCACTGCAATCCGCACCAACGCAGTGGGTGGGATGACCTTTCCAACTGCTCCCAATGCATCTCTCACATTAGTAATCTTTGTGATATATCCAGTTGCACTATCAGTCTTACCCATCTTAATGGTCTTCAGCTTCTCCCTTAGGACCATTTTCATGTTCTCATTGGTACTCTGGTAGAGATTGGTCAATGATGTCCACATCTCATGAGCACATCTCTTTGCTCTCACATGAGAAATGCAATGGTCTTTGATTCCATCCAGAATTAGTCTCTTACCATTTTTATTCTTCCTATTAAAGTCTGCCAACTGAACAGCATCAATAGACATATTAACGGGGTGTTTTTGGGTATGCACCATTATACCCCAGACTTCTGCCTCCTCAAATATGCTCTGCATTCTCTCCTTCCATACGCTGTAGTTACAATGCCCATCCAACCTATCCTCCACCCTCAAGCCCAAAGACATGCTTGCTGTCCTAATAAGCTGAAAATAACACTGCTATAGTAAAGGTACAATTTTCTGTGTGAAAAATCAGCTTGATGTAATTTTTCTTCTTGTTGTCCCAAACTACACTTTTCAGCAAAATACCTCTGATACCATGTAGAAATTTGAAACCAACCCCGGTTTTCAGTTTCTCCTTATTTCGCCCATAAAGTTAAATGCCCATTCCCATAGCCATACATTCAACAAGCTGGAAAAATAAATATTTTCTGAAAACACAAATTTTGGAAATTTCATAGTGCTGAAATGCAGAAATAAAAACTCAGAAAAATAAATCAGCCACACAGAGAAAATTGACATGCTGATTTTTGGTCAACTTGACCCTGGAAAAACCCCCTACAACTCTTAGGGAAAACCAGTTCGAAAGCTTTTCTTTATTTTTGAATATGCTTTTACAGTGAGACAAAATTTACAGCAAAAATTCCAGCAACATAATAAATGTACTTATCTCGATTTTCGTGCTTATACCCCACCTTGGAAAATGTGCCAAAAAGTAAACAATCAAAACAGGAATTTTTACAGCATTTACTACAACATTAAATGTTGAATGTCTTTCTTGACATTTCTACCCAGTTGTACGGCCGTACGGCTGTACTGACTATATGGAATGCACAACAAACCCTCCTCGATTTATGTCCCTCCTTCTGCCTCAAAAATAATGTTGAAGCTGTTGTACAGCTATTGTACGGATTTCCTCGAAATTTGTGCCACCAAATAACAATCTCTCTCCTCGATTTTCATCCCCATAATCTGCCCAGAAAACGGTGCTGAAGTTGTTGTACGGATTCCTTGAAAACTGTGCCTCCTTCCTCGAAAATCGTGCCACACTCCTGTTGTACGGATTTTTACCTTGGGAACCGTGCCTTTGTCATTGTATGATTTCCGTCGAAGTCCCTGCTGTTTCTGACTTGTGTGGAAAAGGCTGGTAGTAATAGTTCTTGAAAACTCTGCCTCTTCTCAAAAATTGTGCCACCTCATTGTACGGTTTTACCTTGAGGCAGTGCCTCTTCTTCTTTGTATGGATTCTTGAAGTCCTAGTTGCTCTAATCCTAATCCAAGTTATTATACTTCAACAATAAGATTAATAGTCTGGTCTGGACAGAGTTAAAATGAGAATATCCCTTCTACTATATATGGCATAAAACGATTATTATCATATCTACTATAGAGAGTCATAGTATTTGATTTCTTTCTACAACTAATAAACTTATTTAGATCTTCTTCCTAAAACTTATTATTATTCCTAAATAAAATACCTTTCTTTTTCGCGGCTTCGCTCCTCTCCCCTTGGTCGAGTCACTTAACGTACCTTTTCATCATGTCTCTTTCCTTTTTAGGCAGGATGGACGGGTGCTCGATGAAATGAAGGGAGGGCCGGGAAAAAGGTAACCTGCGTTAGCTTTGGTTCCCCAGTTCAGGGTATCGTTCGGGTATTATCTATCATGAGCCTACTCAGAACTAGCTGATTCTCGCATTTATGAGATCCCGAGTCTCCAAGTGGGCCCTCTTGGCCACCCACGGCCCTGGCTTTTTGGGGAATCCTGCTCCTGTGTCGCTTGTAGCTCGGCGGTCCACCGGGTTTTTTCTCCAGTTCCGAGTGTATTCTTGGATAGTTATAGCGGCCCATAGGCGCAAGATGTACCTTGTGGGGGCGGCCGGGACCCTGGAAATAGTCCTTTCATAAAGTGGCCGTTTAGTCCATGGTCCATTGGATGTTCGGTGCAAGGCCAAAAATTGGAACACACTGCCCGAAACGTTCCCGTCCTTCGCTTTAGGGCCTGTCCCTCAGTGTGGTCAGTACTGAATACTGTCGGGCAGCAAAGCTTACACCTGTTCACTTATTGCGATGGTTCACCAGGGCCTCTTTCCTCCTCCCTTTTCTGCTCACTCGTGAATCAGGGGCTGCCGGACCCCCCCTACAAAGGGGGAGAGAGTCGACTGAGCATCTCAGCCATTGGCGGGAATTTCGCCCGCATCCGATCCCCAATTCTTGTTCACCCTGGATGATCGTGTTGGGTGAATTGTTACCTCGTATGATCGTGTTGGGTGAGCAACAGCCGCTTCGTCACAGTACTTACTTATGGGCTAACGGGTCACACTTTGGCCAAGTATCCTACAAAAAGACTCCCGAAAGCCAGAAAGATTGAAGGAATGGCCTGCGGAATGGGCGCATCATGACATCGTAAGATGTCTCGCCCGAATGGATTAGTTGGTGCTGGAAATGTCGGAAAAAGCGAACGGAAAGAGTGATAAGGAGTGGAAGAGACAGAGACACTTCCCAACCAGAAAGCGAAGTTACCACTGATGGTATATTTGGTGTAAGCGAGCTCTGAGATCACATCTTTGGAATAAAATCCAGTTGGAAAAGGAAATCCAATTAGAGATAGGCTGCCTATGAGCATCATGGCATAGGTAAAAGGTAACGAGGAAGCAAGCCCCCCCATCTTGCGCGTATCTTGCTCATCCGACATGGCATGAATCACTGGACCTGCACTCAAGAATAGTAATGCTTTGGAAAAAGCGTGATTCATTAAATGAGGCGTAACGAATAGTTGGAAATGCATAGCGAATCATATCTTCGCCTAATTGTGCAAGTTGGATGAAAATGACCCTCTTTGAATGGATTACGTAATATGCCACACTTTTGGCTTGGGGATGAGTTATGTTTTAACATAAATAGACTTCACGCAGTAGAGGCTGTAGTAGGATAAATGTTTGGCACACTTGCTAAGTGTCCTGCTGTGTATTGCCTTGCTTGGTAGACATAGCTTGGTCGGGTAAAGTCAAGGTGTTATTAGTCAATGTGTTCCTTGCGTATAAGTGCTCTTTATGATTGTTCCGTCCTCCCTCCCACTCAATCACTTCCCTCCTCTCCTGCATATAGAGTTTATTGGTGCTTGACAAGGCCTTCAGCGTTATGCTAATGGACTTGTAATAGGTGGTGTTTTTCATGCCCTGTTCAATCCAGGGTTTTATTACCTGTTCACCTTACACCCTATATAGTTTGCATCTTCTATGAAGACGTGCAGTTTGAGTATGGGTCGCTAGTCAAAAACGGTATTGCTAGCAAGCGTCTCTTGTCCTATCTCTGCCTCGGTTAAGGCTTCGACCCGTATTGTCGGGCAAGATACAATGGGGGGATAGATATTATCTATATATATGTGATAATTGCATTTACTTTTCTTAACTAATCATATAGATATTGATTATTTCTTCCTTTCTTCTTTTCTTTCATTTTCAAATTGAAAACTTCTACTATTGGGTTCGCCCTTTCTTTCAAACACATCCTTGGCTCTTGTTAACTTGGTTTGCTCTCCTCTCCCTTGGGAACACTTATGGCTCTCGCTCCCTATTCCATTCATGAACAAACGGTGTTGAATTGCTGTCTGTGTCTGCCTTAGCAGCTAAGGAATGATTTGCGCTTCCATCCATTAATAAAGGGGTGGGTAGCGCTGCGCAGGGCATTATTGAATGAAACGCGCTCCCTCATCTCTGAGTGACGAGTGAATTAAGAACCATGGAGCCGGGCGGCTGCCCTCCAACCAGGCAGAAATGATCGTTCGTGATAGAAATGGCTGGACTATTGATGTCAGTCTTGTCTACTTGAAGAATTGACCTGTGCAACTCCTCGTAGGTAGGGCACTTCTACCCTAGGCCAACAGTAGTGATAGCATAACACATTGGCTCAAAAATGGATTGGTTTTTGTGATGCTAAGAGGATGCGCAAGCAGGCTCGACCAACGAGAGAGGTAAGTTGGTCCAGAAAAGACACCTCCACACAACCCTATCTGCTTTTTCCTTCTCCTTGTTCAAATCACTGACCAGATGGACGGTTGTGCCCTACTTCCAGTTCTTGGAACAAAAAAAGGTTAGGTCCTCGCGGAAAGTGAATCCGTGGAGTCCCCCCCACTGCCAGGAGTCCTAGATGTGCCTGTGGTTCTTGAGGATCTGGCCATTTCACTGGTGGCAAGTTCAATTTTGGTAGCGGCTACCTCTCCCGGTGGTCGAGCCAGCTTTCGCTACCTCTTACTTCTTTTTCTCCTTTGCATAAATTGCATCGTGGGCAGCTCGCATAATATTTGGGGTTTATGCGGTACAAATCCAAACATCATGCCCAGACAGTCTAGCCAAGTGGTACTTCAACCTGCTAATCTCTCCCGTCATTTGCTGCCCACACATTTTGCAAGTCAATCTATGCAGGGTTGTCCCATCTTTAGGGTCAGCATACTGCCAAAATGTGTCCAAAGGCTTAGGTAGGGAGGTAAGAGAGCTGAGAGGTAGAGGGAAAACTGATATCATTAGGGGTATAAGCTACAATTGAGGAATGGGGGCAAGCGATAGCGATCAGGCATTGTTGTGATCTAAGCCGCTCCTTCCTTCCTCATGGGGCAAGCGATAAAAGATCAACCCTCAAGGGAAGGTAACCAAGGCAATCAATGTCCTGATGAAACCCGGTCTGGTCTTGACTCTTTCTGGTCCTGACTAACCTCACTGGACCCGGTAGAAGCCCAACCCTCACAGGATAATACCGCCTAGACTGTACCTGACCGGACCTCACTGTAACCGGTAGCAGCCCAGCCCTGAACTGACCTGACCGGACCTCACTGGATAGGACCTGTACCCACCCAGAAAAGACCTGACCTGATAAGACCGTACCAGATTGGACCTGTTTATGTTGTTTTTTAAACCGGGCTCTCGGTTGCCATACCACTCATTCGTTGTGACCTTGTTCATAATAAGCGATGTAAGCGTAAGCAGGGGGCAAGTTGTGGAGCCGTTGGTTCAAAATTCCCTTCCTTCCCGGGCAAGTAGTAGATCTATCACTAAACCGTTCAATGTGTTTATTCGAAGTAGAAACAGTGTTACGTTAAGTACAGCTCTCTCTGTAAGCTCTGTAGCGGTAATGAAGGGGCAAGCAGTGTCGATCCTTCCTTTCAACCTCATGTTTCGATGTTCTGTCCAGTGTAAGCGGGGGTGATCACCAGGGTAACACTTCAGTAGCGGGCTCGGTAGGAAGGAGGTAAAGGCATATCTAGAATAGGAAATTAGCTTCTCTCTATCACACAAGGCTCGTACATGGTATATCAGCTCTTACTTATTATGGAAAATAGGCAAGTGTTAGTGATGTAACTAGTGGTACTAGCATAAGGTTATCATGTTACACAGCTTGTTCTAAGTGATAGAGCCTATACATATTTTATGCGATTACACTGATTGGACTTGTAAGGATTCATATTATTATACAGATAGTAGAATAAAAGGTACATACATATGAATGCATGGTTACAGAGCTTAGTGTAAATCGAACCATTAGTAATACTTGGTGTTGTATCTTCATATTACTAATGTTATAGGTTTACTTGAGCTTGAACATAGAGCTATACCACTGTAATCATACTGGTAACAAAGCTGTAGTTTCCCTTATATGTTGTGCTTATTGTATTGCTCTTACTCTTCCATTATGTTATGAACAAAGACCATTGCTCCTATCTATATATGCACATAGAGCTTGTAGTTAATATGGACACTAAGTGGTACTCAATATCAGTTTCATCTGATATGCATATCCTTAGCTCTTTCTATCCCGTAATACTGATGATCTGCTTATAACCGTATTCATTATGGCTATTGTTCAACGTGTGTGATTGATATCAATGATTACTAACAAGCCTAGTAATCTACATAATTCTAATAAGATTAATGTATATACCAGCTTACTTTACCATGCCATTGCTCAGCTGAATACAGTGTGCTTATACTACAATAGTATCACTACTAGTTCCTATTATTGGAATGTGCTTATTGCACTCGAATCACCATAAGTACTTACATAATGTTATACACCTTGTATACTACTTGCTAAGGTAACTATAAGCAATACAGTAATCAAACATGTAGAGCTTAGTGATGGGATAGATAAGGCTACTAGTGCTTATAACAAGCTATAGGAGTCACACTTCTTCCGTAATCATTAAACCTTAACCAAGCTAAGTAAGGATATGTAACCTGTATTGTGATTATGCCATACTAATACTAACCATAAACTTGGTTGTTGCAAGCTGATTCCCATTGGTCTGAATAAGGCACTGATTACACTTGATGAAGCTTTCATATATTAGATAAAATACGTGTTGTTAATTGTAAGCATGATATGGGCTTATTACTTGTTAAGCTATATACCATGTTATCAATGTTATAATGGTCGTAGATCACTGCTTATAAGAGGTTACTAGTGATATGGAAATCGTATGTGTTATTACTAAGCTCACTTGATACAAATGGTTTCATGGATCTGTAAGCTTGTGTGTTTTAGATATGCAAATAAGGTACCATATTAGAACATACTATCCCTAATATAGCTAACAGCTTAGTTTATGCTATACACTGCTTAGATAAGCTTACGATATTGGTATGAATAACTACAGCACACTGGACACATTGTTAGTATTAACACAGTTTAATTACACTTATCCCCTGCTTTCATGAACGGGCTCACAAGGTTCAATGTTACTAGTATGAGTTAATGGTGATCATAGATAAGCTCTTACCTGCTATTATATAAATAACGAGTGTAATACCAGTAGTTCCAATAGAGAAAAGTAGAGGTAATCCCATGAATAGAAAGAGTACAGTATATAAAAAAGACTAAAACCTTATACATATTCCAAACACGTTTCATTATGTATATATAGCTATATAATGTGTACAAGCCGTGTCACTTCCAGCTTTCAAGCATTACTTATGTTAAGAGCAGCATGTGTTTAGGATTATTAGGAAAACTGTCTGTCATAAAGGTTGAAACGAAGGTCTATGCCACTGTGGTGGGTGACACAGGCGGCTTTCCTTCTCGGGTGGTCGGTTCTTCGTTTACCAACGGAAAGCATGGGAGATTGTATCAATATCCTTTGTATACGATATTATGCTTACTTCGATCTTATCTCTTGAGACCCATATTGCTCTCTTCTTGCGAACTTCCGGCAATGAACTTGACACTGCTTGCTGGCTATAACCCGTTAGGCTAGACACCACCCTCCGATTCTTCCTTCCCACCTTCACCCGTTGATGCAGGCGATACCGATCCACCCGATCCGCCCTACCTCTTATCCGCAAGTGTTCGATGATAGATCCATCCATCAAGTCCTTCTACTGCCTCTTCAAGATCATCCTTCCACTCTGAACCCGCTGATGAAACGTTGGTGTTGGTTGGACTTGCTCCGAACACGGATATGTATGCCGAAACCTTTCTTCCCCACCCACGTAAACTGATTCAATGTCCCTAGCCCTCTCATCAAATAGTGGGGCAGTCAAGTGATTCCATAGGATCCCTTCCCGCTTCAGTCGTTAGTCAGGTGGGTGGATCACCGCTGATGACCTAGCTGCTGGTGCCCGGAGTAGTAGTGATGGCCATTCGATCGAACATTCCTTATTCCCCTACCTCTGCCTCTGGATAATCTTGATAATCGGAAAGCAGATATATTTATATACCATACTGAGATGATCCGACGGGTGATCTTAACATGATTGGATCCTATTTTGACTCTCTAACCACTGTGATTATCGATAATGCTCTTTTCATCCATCTGTTTTATGAAATGGTGAAGCCTGACCGGTTCTCAGCGAGGGATGCTGCTACTTTGTACCTCGGCCTCCTTATTACTTACGCCTCTATGAAATGCCTAGACTATTGAATGAACTGATTGGTGTAGGAATAGAATCTCCAATCTCTGACTCTTTATTTTTGTTTGAAATCTAAGCTGGAATGCTTGCTTGATGAGCTAAAACTGTCACCTTTGGCACTTTATTTGATGAGTGACTGCTTGCTTGATGGAACTAAGAATGCCCACCGGTAGAAAGATTCATCCTTCTGGCTGGATGGACTGATTGGATTGATAGATAACCTCTGGTACCTTTCCTTTATTGAATGAGTTAATGCTGGGTTGATGGACTGATGGATAGCTCAAACTGGTACCTTTGCTTTAATTGATGATTGACTGGCCCAGGCGTAAGAGCTGCCTGTCCCATAAGGATCAATAGTTGTAGCTCTTATTTACCGGTTCATTCAAGTCCTTTGCCCTTGCCTTAAGTTACTGCTTCATCCTAGGACGATGGAGCCCCACCCATGACTTCAGCCTGCAAGGAGTAGGGAATACACTAGAGCTCTTCATTTACCTTTTACCCACCTAGACATACTCCCTAGACTTACTGATCCCATACACACGTACCTCATGAAAGGCTTATGGCTACTATCAGACAATTGACTTCACTTTAACAGACTACAGTAGATCGCACTGAAGTACTAAAAGTAGGCTAAAGTTCATAGCAAAGACAGTAAGTGCCTACCCCACCCAGCCCCGTATCTCTTCCGTTCTAGCTATTGACAATCCATCTGGTGCTTCTAAGAGAAGGTCATGGGTAGGGCATCACTCCATTGACTAGGGTGAAGGTAGTAAGAAAGTAAGGTAGGCGGATAGCATGCACTTAAGTAAAGGTATCGGTAGGCAGGGGCGTAGCGGTAGTACTAGTGGTACCCCCAAGTAGGAATCTTGAAGCAGGAAGTTTCTCGAAGTCCTGTTCATGCTGTATCTGAAGCCCATGAACCAATGCTCTTCGTTTTATTTGATTTAACACCTGTGCAATGCTGTTGCATCGAAGCTAATCTAAGGAAGGGTTCCGCAGTGTATCTAGTGATGGTGGTTCTGTCTGTGTGGTGGGCAGTAATAGAAAAAGTAAGGGTAAGTTGGTTTATCCTGGCTGGAAAGATAAGTCTCTAGCAGTCAGTCCCCACTAAGTGATTTATGAAGCAAGTGGTATAGGGCAGGTCTAGTTATTCTATTGGGGGGTTGTGTGTAAACAAGGTAGGGGGTATCCCTCCTCTTCCTGGCTGAAGGCAAGTGTTTGTTGTTGGGTAAGGCAGCACTCCGTTCGTTGGGTGAAGACAGTAAGTCAAGGGTCTGGTAGAAAAGGGTCCCTTTAAATGGTATATTGTCAAGGTAAAGGGTATGGTACGGTGGAAAATAGACCCAACTTCATACAAAATAATAGCAAGTGTGAGCCTGTGCAATGGCGTCTGGAAGTCCGTTGAAAAGGTCCTCCTCCCTCTCTCTATAGCTAGGGAAACCCTTCCCTTCCTAGGCTGTAAGCTGGGGGTGGGTAAGAAGAGTGTAAAAAAGTGAAGGTTGGGTAAAGTGAAATCGAATAGTGTCGTACCTACAAAGTCTTCCTGGCTGAATCAATTGGTTGGCAGCACTCCCTCAATCCCTCCTCCATCCATATTCTAAGTAAGGTTCAGCGGTAAAGTCCGGTAAACAGAACAGGTGTATAGCATGCACATAAGTAAAGTCCAAGAGTCTTCAGAAAGGAAAACAATCAATAGCCCACGCACCCAAGCAAGCAAGCAAGCCGCTCCTATTCCATCCAATATCTGCTGGCTGTAGGTAGGTAGTTCCTCAATTAAAGAGGTAAGTTCGATGAAATTATTCAAGACGGTTGCTGTCCAAAAGAAAGGTAGTCCTGTAGGAGGCTGACCAAGACTGTATTCCAGCAAGAAAAGAAAAGAAAAGTGAGGCACGTTGTGCTTCACTCCGCTCTTCACTTCGTTGCTCTATATATATGATTCACTTTCGTGATCGATCTTTCATTTTCTGATCCGCTCTGGTTCAGTCCATGCCACGTACGGTCGGTCGCGTACACACGTGCCGCTCCATCTCCAAGAAATCAGAATGATAATCCGGAGCCTCCTAATAATAAGCTGGATAATCTGGACCTGACGTTGAATTCTAAATCCCAATCTGCTATGGGTGTGGCTCCCACCTCCACTGCTGGCTGAGATGCTACAATAAGCTTAGTCCAGTCCGACGACAAAAACACCTAGAGTCACACAACAACCAGGGCCGAATTGCCTTCATAGTGCGTGCACCTTAGGTCGGGGGACCAACCTGGACTTCACGCTGCAATACCCGGGACTGGACTATACGTTGCCCGCCACGTCCCGTACTTCACCCTGAATCCGTACCTTACCGAGGGAACCACCTATAGGTCCTTCATGTATGGACCAGGGCCACTCTTATGTCCTCATAAAGCACATGGAAAAGGATAAACTCCCATGAATCTCCGCTCGTAGCAGGACCAGCAGACACGGTTACTCACCTCCTAGGGCAATCCCAACGAGTGGAATATAGCTACGGCTCCTCAGCTTTCCTTCGCTCTGTTCCATATCCAGTCGCATTTACTCCAGCAGATCGGTTATATAAAATATCCACTTTTTTACATATAGAGAGTGAAAGTTTTTGAGTTTCTTGATAGAGATTCTAATCATTCGTATGAAGTGACAACCGGACATGACATGACGTACCTTTCGGAGCTGTTTCTTGCATTTTCCGCGGACGAATATATAGTAAATACTACTGGTTCAATTTAGTAAGCTTATTCCTATATATGTTCCCCTCAAGGAGATCGCTCAGGTAAGGTCCTGAAAGGCAGGCGGTAACTAGTCAACCCAGTCCTGATAAACCCTCTCATTAGCTAGAAGGAAGGATCGCTCACCCGAGGCCCCCCGTCGACGACCTAGCTCAACCAAAGGCAAGGACCTTTGAATCCTTTAACGAAGCCTTGAAATGACATCACAAAAAGGGCCTTGAAAGGGCATCCTTTTCTATTATATACTCAACCCCCTATGGCTAGGAAGATAGATAGATAGATAGAGAAATAATTAATAAATAAAGCTACTGCATCATCTTTATAAAGTGACTATACCTCTTTACCAGCCAGTAGAATTACTGTACACCTACTTACCATACCTTTAATAGGGTTATCACGCCTATCCTACTAACAGCTTACAGTCTTCTACTAACAACTAAAAGGCAGAGCATTGTCCCATGGTTTAGGAGATCTCACAGTACACGCTTTAAAACCTCAAATAATGAATGGATCTATAAAGTCCCCATGGTATAGGATAAATCCCCCCATACTATAGGCTTTATATACACAATCGGAAAATAAGTCCCCTTAAAATAAGTCCCCATAGTGCACACTTTATACCTGCACAATGAGTAGGCTTAAAGAGATCACATAGTATAGGCTTCAAGAAGTCCCGTAGTATAGGCAATCTACACAGTATAGGCAATATACTATGAAATCTCCAACATAATAGCATAGGCTTCAAGAGATCCCCATGGTAGTATAGGCTTCAAAGTATAGGTTTCAAACCCGAAACAACGAATTGGTATAGGCTTCACTCAGAAGCGAACATAGACCAGCTAACCTTATAGGACACATAGAATCGGAAGATGTAGAATGCATTAAATCAGAATAAAATCTTTATATACCGCGTAGAATAACAATTATAACGGCGTGGTATAGAAATAATAAAGTGGCTTTAATACGCGCTAAAATGGCCTTTCAGGCGGTTTACCATTCATCCATGAACCCCCTCATCACTATATTTGAAACATTCTACCATTCTACTTGGAGAATTACGGAGAAGTTACGGAGGTTTGATAAAGAGAAATAGCTCCAAGCTTACGGAGTTATTTATGAAGGAAATTGCTCCGAAAAGAGTTTGTGTTACGGAGACTTGTTAATTTCGTGCATATCATCATTGATTAGGGTAACTTCCCCATTACTCACCTCCCCATTACTTGCCTTATGAATAGGGGCCTTATGGGTAGGGGATGGATCTACTGGTTTGGATTAAGACCCTTAGGCCTATATTGGCTCGGTTAGTTCTGGCGAGACAGGTTTATAGCCCAGTTAGAGCTCCCGCAGGAAAGGGAAAATCAATTTCCCCGAATCCCCATAGGGAGGGGGAATTAGCCCTCCGCCTAGATAGAAAACCATCTCTAATGAGGAGCTTATAATTCATATCCTTATTTATGTTATAATGGTTCCATCTTTGATGCCTGCTTAAAAAATCTTCTATGCTCATTCCATTAGGCTCTTATATATGTAATAAACATGAATGAAAAGCCTTAATTAAAAGGCCTTATCAATGAAGTAATAGAAAATGGTAAGCATGAAGTGGTAAGCATAGAGACCAGCCAGCATCAAGCGTGAAGACAAGGAGCATAGAGATCAGGGAGCGTTAAGCCGCGAAGACCAGAAAGCATTAAGCGCAGAGATCAAGGAGCGTTAAGCCACAGAGACCAAGAAGCGTTCAACACCAAGTAGAACTAAGCATGAAATGTCTCTATAGCTGTCTTTCCTTGATGCATACAGTCAATATCAAGAGCAATAAGGTTCTCGGTAAGCTTACCACCTACCTCCCTGAAAAGAACCTCTATATAAGAGCCCTATATAAAGAGAAAGGCCTACCTCCCCTTAGAATAGAGCGCTAATCCAGAAGATAAAAGTAAAAGATAGCTTTTCCAAAGGAAGGGACTCGCTTTCCCGACATAGGAGGGGAAGGGCTAATCTACTTTATCAATTTTCGGGCTCATAGCCCAAACTTAATAAGGTTTATTGCAACTACTAGGTTCTAATAGGGAGGGCCCGCTATAAGTCCTACTAGGAGGGGAGACACTGATTGAAGGCCTAGGCTAGGAGGGTGAATAGCCTAAGGAATGAAGGTATTGTTGGGATGGCACCTCCAATAGGTGGTTATTGGGTGAGATGTAAACTGAGACTAGGTCATTTGTGTATGGCCTTACAAACGTCTACTCGACCTAGCCTCACGGTGGATCTGTAGGCCTCGATGGTTGGTGTTTCCCTCCTAAGCTTCCTAAGTAAGGTTCGCCATCCTTCCTAGCCCGGTGTGCTTCCCCTTTGTTACACCATTTTTTGGTCATCTAACCTTTCATCATTAGATGGACCCAAGTACACCATGTAAGACCAGTTTTACCCCAAGTAAAACTGCTTTCACTATGTTAATTAGGAAACCCCAAAAGGAATAATTAATTAAACCATAATTTAATTATTATTCCCAGTCATGTTTAACCAAAAAACAAAGAAATTAATGAGATACACCCATAGTTATCTTATTATTTTCTAGGAATAATTATTTAAATAATATTCCTTGTTAAATATGACCAAATCAACCACTATTACTTAAATAAATCATTATTTATTTGATTATATCTCAACCACTTCCTTAAAAGGATAAATAAATCATTTATTTATTTATTCTTCACTAATCAAGGGATTTTGACCCAAGTCAAAGTCCCTTTCCCTCCAACAAATAATAATAAAATATTGCATAGAGGTGGATCTAGATTTGGTTAACATTATTTTAATCATGCACCAAGATCTAGAATGACCCAATATTTTGTTATAAATAGGAGGGTTTTCCCCTTCATTCTTCACCTGTTGTTGCATACTAGATCACTCTGGATCTATACACTTGGTCTCATTTTCTGCCATTTTTGCTCCCATTGAGCTCTATTTTCTGCATTGGGTTTTCTACATCTACAAGAGAGAGAAAGCTTAGATCTGAAGTGCTGAGGACTACAAAGAACCCATCCCATTGAGGAGATCTGGATACACCTTCTTGTTTCCTCCCACGTGCCCTGTAATATAAAAATTCATTCAAAAATCGTGTTCTTGTCTTGTCTGTTGGATGCATGGAGCAAACTCTTTACTTTACTGCTTAATGTCTTTCCATTTATAGATCTGTTTGTTGCGGCACTTTAACTACTAATTGCAGATCTGAAGATGTTTTGCAGCCATTATTGTTGTTAGGGCTATTAGTTATGCGTAGCTAAAGTGGTTCTTTTTCGTACACTTCGACGAAGAATTCATACTAACACCCTTGGGCACCGCTCCCCTGAGGTGTACGGTTTGCCTAATATTAACTCAACCTCCTAGCCCACACTGCCAACTGAGCGTTAACCATCAAAAGGCTTCTCGCAAAAGGAGCAGCACTTACATAGATGTAATAAGGCAGAGCTCCGGTGAACCCGGAGGACTTGTAGTTACTTATCTTTGGAGACTGTCGCGTGCGACTATAACGGCTTAATGTAGAGGGCACAAATTGCCCACGAAACTCTATTTAACCTATTCCCAAATGCATTTACCTACTAGTCATGGGTCACTATTCAACCTGGTCTATAATCCAATTAGTCATCTTCACAACCAGTCAACCTAACTGCTGCTATCAACCTTACCACCTGCCAGAATATTTTCTAATAAGAACAAAAAATAAAGAGACCACTTGCCTCCATATTGGGTAATTATAGCTACCACCTTCCTCCTTATTGGTGATTGATCCTACCGCCTACCTGCTTGCCTGTTATTGATCTATCTCCCCACTGCCTTCATATTGGTGATTGATCTGGTAGCCTGCTGCCTTCCCTCTCTCCACCTACTTATATATTCTCTCTTCCTCCTCGATCTACCTAATGAGCGGCCATCCTACTACCCCTTGCACCCATCTATAAAAGCTCACCCGTTGAACCAACACTGCCCACACCTGCCTTCCCATCAAACCAACAACGAGATTGATTCACCAAACAATTATCTACCGACATACATTAACTCTCACCAAGCCGAGTCCCTTCACTAGAGGCCTGGACTCACGTACGCTTTCAGTCCCACTCATTCAATTACCTCCTCTACTCTCTACCTTACCTACATCCTCATCTCTCAGCCTTACCTTCTATTCCTACCCTCCATCTCTACTCGATATTCTATACCAATCTATATCTATCTATATCTCTCCAGATCTCTCTATCTCTACTCAATACCTCTATTGTCAAACCAGCACTGCCAGCCAACACCTGGGAATGAAGGCATCCCGGCAAAGAGAAGAAACAGAATGACCTGCCTTAACAGCATGCAGGAAACCATCCATGAATGATTACCTTTATACTCCCTTATTATAGGGGATTCTTTCGTAGCACCTAGCAGCAGCACCCTCATACTGGACTAGTTTCATACTTCAGCTACTCAAGTGGACTGGGTGACTACTTCTGGTTAAATAAATAAGCTACTCCATACATCTGGGTCAGTAAATCAGGTTCAATATATCTGGGGGATACGTAATAAAGCAAAAAACTACTAACTTATGGGAAACTCCCTAATGGGGAAGAGGAAGCAGCTCTACACGTAAACTTATGCAGGACAACCACTTCTTTCTGTCAGACACGCCCTTCTGTTTGATGGATTTCCGAAAGGCATCTTGTAAAGTAGTTGGTTTGTTTGGCAACAAGGGATAGGCAGCAGCTTTACTAATGCTTCTACTGGATGGTGGATTGGAAGAGGCATCTTGTTCGTGTCTTTGTGAGACACATCGAATGATGTCTTTGATGCTTAAACATTTACTTTTAAGCACCAGACTTTCTTTGGATAAGCGCAAGACTTACCTGGACGAGTGAAAAGCCATACTTTTGTAGCCGTTTCAGGTTGGGTGAGTGTATGAGCGAGCTACTTCTGGGGATACGTAAAGTCAGCCGCTACTTACTCATTCATTGGGGAGCCATAAAGCCGCCAACCGGACAAAGCCCATTCAGCCAGCCAGACAAAGCTAGCAAGCAAGAAATAAAGCCACCATGAAGAGTTTATCACAAATAAATTATACGGGCATGTTTCAGGCATTCAAACATCACTTTTGGACCTTGAAGTACTTCGATAGGATGCTTGGTTCTGGAAGCATGTTTGTATTCATGTTATCAAGCATGCTTGGTGTAATCTGGAGGAAGTGTAGAATGCTGGGTGTGCTTGCGGAAATGTGTGTTGTCTCAGCATTGGGAGTGTAGCTTGTGGATTTAGCGGTTTGGAGGTGTGGAGGGTGCTTCATTGGGTAAGTAGCAGGGGAGTAAGCTAAGGCAGTTCCGCAGTTGCCTAGGTGATAAGTTGTTTCAAATCGGAGTTTCCAGGTCCAGTTCATTGGGGGTACGCAGGTAGGCTGGATCGAGGGTAATATCCTGGCGGGAGTGTTGAATTCGGCTAGTTTCTGGGCTTTCTGGAGTCCCATGCGGGGTTTCATTCAATCCCAGTGAGGGCTGAGGCAGTAGTAGGTTTCGGCAAAGTGTTCCAAATAAAATGCGGTGTGCGATACTTCCTTCATGCTTCAGTTTTGGAATCAGTGCTCACTCATGAAAGCCAAGTGGGGTAAGGTTGTAAATGGGAGATGCATTGTTTCTGGGAATGGTGTGTCCCAAATCAGCCTAAATGAGTGGGTGAACCTCCCTCTCCTCTGCTAGAGGTGGAAAAGTCTCAAAGAGAGTAGAATCAGAGCTCATCACACATGGATAGAAAGGGAAATGGGAAAAGTCGTAGAATCAGGAGGCTAGGTCTGAGCTAGATGCTTGATGCGTAGCCTTAGTTTAGGATTCTGCCGCCATGTCTGAGGGAGCGGTATCCGGGGATGATGGAGCCCCAGGAAGCATTTCCCGTAGCCTCGCCCAGGATGATGTATTTGAAGGTTGCTGGAACGGTGAGAAGATGGAGGTGATTTGCAGGATGATGAACCCTCGCCCAGGATGATGTATCGGTTGCCTGTATGCTGGCTCGCTAGCCCCGAATGCTGGATCCGAACCCCGTGTGATGTCTCTGCTGCCCAATGAATTAATTTAGGAATCTCCCCCCTCTCTGTTATTGGGGCCAAAGATGTTTAAACCGCCGCCAACGTAAAATGGCCAATCTTTATAGGTAAAGATGTTCAAACCGCCGCCAAGGGATAAGTAGTTGAAGCAAGCCTTCAGACCCAAGCAAGAGCCTAGCCAGAACCTGAGAAGCAGACCCAGCAAGCATTCAATCAAGGTCCCGGAGGGGCTTACGCTTCTGAGGGCAAGGACCCTGGAGGGCGCTTCCTGTAATTTGGAAGGAATGTATATCGCTTGTCTGTAATCAGACAAGGACCCGGGAGGACGCTTCCTGTAATCGGGAAGGTCCCGGAGGGGCTTGCGCTTCTGAGGGCAAGGACCCGAGAGGGCGCTTCCTGTAATCGGGAAGGAATGTATATCGCTTGTCTGTAATCAGACAAGGCCCGGCAGGGTGAGGAAACGTGTGAGGATAGGAACAACTCTATTTTGGGGGAGGGGCCCCAAAATAGAGGAACTTGAAGAACTATAAGGCCGCCATTGACTCACCGAATTCATACGGGTTGAGGAATGTATATCGCTTGTCCGTAGTCCGGACAGAGTGCGCGAGCCCGCACCATGCACGTATGAACTTCTCGAGTCACCCACGTATTATATTCACGGTTTCGTACGAGCCTTTATTATATGATTCATCCGGTTGAACCCACTCGGCTAAGAATAGACTTACCTTTCTTTTCATGCCCGAAACCTCATACTTATCACCCGAAGACCTAGCTACCCGCTTTCTCTCTATATCACTTGGATTAATGAAGCGCTCGAGTTGCGTTTATCGGTGTCGAGCATCGCTATGAATCTCTTAGAAGTCGGTATCGGGATGGGATCGGACAACTTACTCCGCAATCTTTACGTACTACCTTCACCCTGGGAGCATGGAGGGGTCGTCCAACCCATTCACGAAGCCGAGGAAGGAATAGAAGTAGGGGACGACATCTATGAGAATACCTTACCTTGTTTCCAACACTACCACCTTTAGCCCTAGACCACTTTACTTTATGAATCCCTTAGGGATAGGAGAAGAGGGACCGAGGGCTATTTACTCTTCGATTATAAGTAAGCAAGCATCGGATGGATGGGGTTGATTAGCCGAGGAATTTTATTTGCATGCTTCACGGGGATGGTCCCGAGAAGGGAGGGTTGCCTTTGAGTCAATATTGTTGAACGGATGGCTTGCTCTTTTATTATGGTACATCGAAGAATAGAACGAACAGGCTTGAACTATCGTAAAGGAGATGCATCTCATAACAAAAAAAACACTTCGACTTTATGATTATGAATAGGTAGGGGTATAACACTTGACTTATGAGCATCCACCGATATCCTTTACTCACTACGTCTTGCCCTATGAATCCGGATACCACGTATGGGCCTATTGGTCCGGCTGAGCCTTCGAGGATACGATTCCGCCCGTGTTTCCAGGACTTAAAGCCTTTTACCTTTTAGGACTGACCTACTAACCACCCTTATACTACCAGAGATCGTGGGCACCGCTCGATTTTTCTACTACTACCAGACACTTCAGCTTATATTGTGAAGCGCCTCTACGGACAACACACAGTCGTAAAACGAGAGACATAGCTGGATGGCGGGATGGAGAGTTGATTAGCCTAGGATTTGCTATCCCCTTTTCCCTCGATTGTGGATGGATGGCATGGCGCGGATGGGTTAGAATTACACATTGGGTGGGTCATGGGTACCATACCCCCTATTTATGTGGATGGAAAAATGGCTAGGCAGTGGGACTCTCCTCGAACCCACATATGGAAATAAGTAAGGTGGAGTGCGGACGGACTGTCTTCGCCTAAACTCGAACTTAGAGATCTTACTGACTTGCTTAAGCGCTTGCACGACCGAGCTGTATTTACTTTTTAGAAGCCTATCTTACCTTTACTTACGTGCATATATCGTGTTTACACGTTTCATCGCTTAATCCAACCTTTGTATAATTGAGTGCACCTTACCAACCCATTGATTCGGCCCAAGAATCGTGGCGCGGACTATCGCTATTCATATTTCACCTACCCGAACCTTTCATTATAGTGTAGGCTACCAATCCACCTTACCCTACCGATCACCTATTGCTTTAGCCGAGGCGGATACGGGGGAGACATGCTATGAACCCCCTACCTTGACATTTCAAACCCACCGGGAAGACCTAGAACCTGTTAGCCCTAGACTACTTACTTCGGGGAATGTTTTTGAGGAGGTACTGCTATAGACCCGAGATGAGATGACACAATCTTACCTTTATTTAAGTGTTTCCAAAACACCCTACCCGCCTTTCATTTCATGCTCTGCTACCAACCCACCCTTTCTATTTTCCACCCGTATTCGATCAATTCGAAATAGCGTAATTACATATACAAGCAATTACCAGCAGCTACGCCTTATCACCTTTTGCATATTACTTATGAGCATTATATAAAGTGGATTATATCGTTAGTAACTAATCATCTCAAATGCGAAAGTGATTTACCACGAAAGGAAGCAAATATTCTTTTCATAGCGTAATGACGTATGGGGAGGGAAAGAATACAATACTTGGATAGGGAAGGGAAGCACCTGTATTTGTTTAATCGGAGGGATGCCCGAGTAACCCAACTAAACTAGATTGATGCTCGGACCGTGGGTGCCATGAGACAGAGAAGTTAGGTTGAGTTCCCGGATAGGAAGCTAGTTCCATCCGAGTGAGATGCTAGCGAGGGAGTAGAATAGACGACTCTCCAGCCTTCACCCCCACGAGTGGAATACGAATGTCCTCGAGCGTGGTGGATGTTATAAGGAAAGGAGTGAAACCTGAAGGAATCTAACACTACGGGAGGGACTACTCGAACGCCTAACCGAAAGGTGGGGATGGATAGCTAAAGACCGTTGGATCATCACTCCAACTACCTGCAGACGAAGAAAGGAAAGGCTTCGGGACCGAGGGAGAGTGAAAAAAAGAAAGACTCTTTATTTTATAGATTTATAAAGGGAACCTTCAAGGTCAAGCAAGGTCGAAGCGATGAGTTGGCGAGCAAGGTGTTGTAGATCAGCGGCGAGGCGGTATAGGCGGTGTACGTACAGAAAAGAGAGGTTGATAGAAGGTATAAGGTCCGGTTTCTTCTTTTTCCACCATCACCGAAGCGAGATCGCTCATTTTTATTGCGAAACAGGATCAATGGGTCCTCGGGTCACGTAGGTGGAGTGGTACGAATGGGGGTATACCTCCAAAGCGGTGTAGTAATTCACATCCGTATTGCTCCCCTAGCTTCATCGGCGAAGGTATGGTAAGCAAGAACGTATGTATCGGTTTGTGTTTTACGACGACGATCAATCCATCCCTCGAAGCGGTATAGGGGTAGGTTATTTGGAGGGTTGGGAGGGGGGTTCCCAATGACCAGTAAAGCTGTGCAGCCTACTTTTCGGGGTTTTATCTCATTGATAGGTCTAGAGTAATATGCTTGGTAAGAGTTTATTTTCTATGAGAGTGGTATGGGTCTAATCTGGTTATCGAGAGGTGTAAGTTTCTCAT
This sequence comes from Pinus albicaulis, assembly GCA_034641835.2. Classification (NCBI taxonomy): domain Eukaryota; kingdom Viridiplantae; phylum Streptophyta; class Pinopsida; order Pinales; family Pinaceae; genus Pinus; species Pinus albicaulis. Next base: position 54,401 of record JAXQQM020073895.1, read on the forward strand.
AGGTGTAAAGTTCCTTCTCACAAACGAAGCGAGCTCACCCCTAGGGAATTCTTCCACCACCACGGGTGAAGTGTAGTATCGAAGTCTTGACCGACTCAACCCTATCCTTAAAATAGACCCGGGAAGGGGGAGTGCGCGCGAGGCATATAGTAGAATGTGTGTATGGGGAATCGTGTTAAAGCTGGTGACTAGATAAGGGGTATGTGAAAGCGTAAATCCGAGTGAAGTATTCGGATCGTAGTAGCTGGAGTATGGGTGTGAAAGGTTCCCGCGGGTACTGCGGTATCGAAGTTTCCGAGTGAGAGGGGAATCATCGATCGCGTGGAGCGCATTATTTCTTTCTTCGTAATGTATAAGCATGCTTTATAAACGTAATGATGTGCCAATTGTTTCCCCAATCAACCGATCTAAAGCCAAGTTGTTTGGGCTTCTTTTATCGGTCTGGCTCCTTCCCTTCTTCCTTCCAAGCGACATTTGCTTGCTTCAAAGGCAAGTATTTGTTCAACTGGTGTTGAATCGCCGCTCGATCTATTTCTATCGAGGGTGGTAGGCGGTGAGAACCCGAACAAAATCAAAGTTGAGCAAAATGGATTTACCACATCTTGGACTAGGTACCCTTGCCACTTTTACTTACTTCATTTCCCACCCCAATCAATAGGCTTTGTAGACGCTTGCTATTGGTAGCGACGATCATTTTTCACCCCATCCATCCCCGCTATAAGGCATTTCACAAGCGTGTTATACGGGCGGGCATGTTACGAGTCCTCAAAGCAGACCTTTCTTCCCAAGAAGGTAGATTATAGGGTCATAAAGATCTCTTTTATCACTTTGGCTTTAAGAGATGATCGCTTCGGGATAAGGACAAACAAAGAAAATAGACAAATCGAAGCCAGTAGATCTTGTAGACTATGCAAGTGATTCTTTTGATCCAGTAGCTTACGGTGATCCAGACACCAGCACCACCGGCCTTTTCATTTACTATCTTCCACCAAAGACGGGCTTTGGATTTCGGGATCGACATTATGAATTGCGAGAGCGAGACCCAGTTATTCCTATATCGCTCGTCGTGATTCGATATCGATAAGCGTGATTCGGGATTTCTAGAGACAGACCCATTTACATATACAAAACTCAGGTCCAGAATCATCAGCAAAGATAGATGCGGCACCGGATCTGCACCGTAGAAAGCTACCATCTCGCCTAGCGTACCTGCCATTCCCCACGATCGAGACCCGGACCTTTGTGCTCGTTATCCGATTTCTTATTAGCGCGATCGATAGTTAGGTTTTCAGATATCAATGATTCCAATGAAACGAGATCGTTATGTGGGTAGCATGTGTCGTGCACTATGTTGTATATTTAAGGGAGTTGCTTCGAGAGCTTGTGGTCGTAATGGAGTGGCCTATGTATTGACCTAGAAGTATGGAGTTCGTCATCTGACCCATTCTACCCATTTTATTTGCACCCTAACATGCTGAATTATTGCAACGAGGTAGATTAGTTAGTAGTTGTTTGCTTTACGTATACCCTCAGAACTCTTGAACCAAGAAGGAGGGAGTAGCCCATTTAGTGAACCGAGATGCTTTTAGTAGCGATGTAGTGAAACGAATGCGTTGACCCGGACACTTTTTGGAGCTTATGAAGTATTGAACTAACTCATACTGTGGACCCGATATGCTTTGAGTAGCCGCCGATGTATTGACCCGGATAGATGCGTTGACCCGGGACACTTGAGGAAAGAGCTACCGACCCATTCTCGCTTGCCCAAACCCCACTACTTGGAAAGCTTCTCTCAAAACTAGCCCCCATTAGGGAGCAGCTCGATCAATAATTTACTGCTCAACACAATACACACCTACACCCACCGATATCGGCTTGATTTATTGCTTGCTAGTTTAGGTAATCACTCACTACTTGCTTTAATTATTGATAGTCGGAGTGGCTCGCTAAATTGGGAGTTCGCCCTCACTTCCTTTTATTTATGCGCCTCTCCCTTACCCAACTACCGCGTCGCCCAACAACCCAACGATTTGACAAGATACCTATCTACAATCCATCCAAATGACACCCTTTTTGAGCTTGTTGCCTATCGGTTCTACACTCACTAGCTATTTGGTGTCTTTTAGACATATTATATACGTCATTATTAGATACGAATTACTACCTTATGGAGAGGTTTTGACCACCAAGCCCCAGTACCACATTCTTGCATTAGTTACCTCGCACCATCACCCATAAGGACTGTGCGATGCGCTCTCTTCGCTCGGTCCCATCATAGGGTTTTCTTCTTGGACCCGGTACCATCCCACTTTTGTCAAGGCACCACTCACTCACTAGCCAGATCATGGTATGGGGTTTGGTTTTCCACACTCACTAGCTATTTAGTGTTTCCGGGACATCCTTCCTCGCTAACGTTTGGTTATACCTTTCGAGGCTATTATGACCACGATGATCCCGCATCCACCCTAGTAGCCAACGTGGAGGAAGTGGAATCGCCCAAACAAAAGAATTGTATAATATAAGCTTAATTATGCTTACTTTCAATTATATAACAACACGTGTGAAAGCCCGTACGAGTGTTTACCATATTACTTGCCATTCAACCTTCTTACCTTCACGCTAATTCTATCTATTAAAGGAGATCTTAAAGTTCACACGATACTCGAGAATCTATCCATTGCCGTTTGATGTGATGGCTCCTCACCCACGCAAGGGGAAAGGCGGCTTGTTAGGGGGGAAAAAATGCCTTGTTAGGGCTCTTCATAAAGTAGTTTGAGAGGGAGTAGTTTGGGTAATGGGTCATGGGAGGGTGAAGGGTATGGGTTTTGGAGGTATATGCATCATCCATGTGAGACCAAGAAAGAATCAAATATACCGAGATAGGTTGAGAGGTAGCGAGATAGAAGGTAGGTGTGGGTGATCGGGGCCAAACTTCTGATCAATAAATCTATCTATAGGCGAGGAGGAGGGACTATATGGCACTCGCCGACCCCACTGTTCGCTCTCGCCTTTGGATCAATAAATCAAAAACTTTTGCACCAAGAATTTCCGGAGGTACGTTTCGGTGACTCGACTAAAAGGCCGCCATCAACGAAGTAGCTTGACCACAAAAGGAGAGGAACGATCCGATAAACACCATATATAAACATTGCATATAGCTAAGGTGAAATTAGACTTACACCGATCCCGATGAAGAAGCCTATGAAGGGCCCACTCCCTCGATGATTTGTCACATAGGGATAGATCGGGAAAAGCATGTCATGGCATTAGCAAAATAGAAAAAAGGATAAAGAAAACCAAGAGACCTTATTGAGGAAAAACAAGAAAAGGTCGCCATGGAAGTCGCGCAAGACGCAGCCTTAAAGAGTGAGAATAAAAGAAGAAATTGGACCATGACTATAGAGAAGGATGCCAAGCTTGCGGAGGAGGTAGCCCAGCGAGTCGAAATCAACGTATTCAAAGCCGAGGAAGAAAAGGCAAAGCAGAAAGAGGAATAATAGAGGATAAGAAAAGAGGAAGAAGACTAGTGGAATGAAGAGAATAAGCCAAAGGATATTCGGACAACTCAGCAAGCCTCAACTCGAAGTAGCTGCTTATTCTTCTATACCCTCTGCAGCAACACAGAACATTGTAGAGCATCTCCCATCCCTAGAGCAAGATGGATCATAGAATCACAATTTTTTCCCCCCGATCTGATTCCTTACCATTTGTTCCTAAGAATGACAAAAACCAGCTCCTTCGGCTGACTATGGGAAACCATGATGATTCTTTGGTATGGTCCCCTTCGAAAAGCGTGTCACCCGTGTCGGTTTGGGGTATGGTTAGTTGGGGTGGGAACATCACCCGATCCAGTCTCGATTCAGAGAAGAAATGCACATCAAAATTTGGATGTGGTTGATCGGCAATCGGTATCTCGGGGATGTGGGTAGTTCAAGGCGGGGTGTGGCTAGTTCAAGTTGAGTAGGTTGGGGTGACTCGGGGATGGATGGGTGAATCGGCGATTGGCATGCATTGCATCGGTGGATCGACAATCGGTATCGGAACATGCAATTGGTGTTGGATCGATCGGCACCGATATCTAAAACATCCGGGTATGGGTGGCTAGCTTCTAGTTAGGTGACTAGTATGCCTTGCTAGATCGTAGATAGGCTTGGTTCGTGAGTCGGGACCGGGGATACTCGCCTTGCTTGGATCGACCGCTTGGATGGCTCGTCGCGCTATTTCGATCGGACTAATCGACCGAGCTAGCTCACTCACTCTGGGATACTCAATCGGGATGGTGCTGCTACTTCGACTTCGCTAAACCACTAGTTCTGACTGCGCTAGGCCACGATCTGGACTAATAGAATGGGATTATGCTCGTACTATTTGAATGGACTAATCAAATGGGATAATTGAATGGGCTAATCGGCTTAGCTACCGGTCGGATGCATCATCGTCGCGCTAGAAGATACGGTCGGTGAGAGAACTTTCTGTTGCAAGAAGTAAGGTGCAACTAGGCAAAGTGATTAAGCTCTTGTCGATGCGAGAACGGAATGAACCTCTTGTCGGTCACTCGTGGTCATAGTCGGTGTGTCATTGCCGATAGCCAATCATAACAGGACATAGCCTTGAGGGTAGAGCTTTCTATGATTCGATCGATCGATAATAGGAAACGAAGTGCGCATTCACTTATCATTTCTCCTTTCCCCTCTTCGGTTCCCCATTCTCCAATTTGCTATGCACCATGGTTATAAACCTCTCCTATATCCTATAGAGTGGGTAGTTACCTAGCCTTTATTAAGTGATTAGCAAGATGAAGAGTCTCGATGTTCAAAAATCAATATTATGAATTTCCCCTTTCGAAAGCTATAATTCCCGAGTCATAGTAGCTCGGGTTCTAGTTCCATAAGCATGATATCCGATGAGTTATAGAGCTATAAGTTTGATAGGCACCTAAAGCAAACGAAAAGTCGTAGTACCGGCACTCATTAGCGGATATAGTGACGGAGTAGCACCAACAAACGATAAGCCGTTGATGTCGATGAAGCGACGTTGATCCGTATCCATATACGAAGTTATACAAGGCAGAGCCAGTCCTAGTTAAGAACCAACGTATTAATATGCACATATATAACGTGTTCGGGTTTTGGTACATTCCCCCTTGTACCTTTATGCACATTCTAGTATGCCTCACTCTCTTTTTATTCCCATGCCTTACCTACTACCAAGAACAGAGGTAGAGGAAAGGCAAGAGCTCGATCCATATCCATTCATTGTAAAGACCATGATTAGGCTACCAAATTTGAAGTCAGATCCGAAGGTAAAGATTATTGAGTGCAGGAGGAGCGAGGAAGATGAAAAGGTCCATACAGGAAGATGGACAAAGGAATGAAGAGGAAATTGTTCGAGAGCAGACAAAGCCGTGGAAGCGTAAGAGGCCATCACAGGGGGTTACAAGCATAGCAGATGAAGCTACAAGAGAAGAGAAAGCTCAAGGAGAAAGGAGGGCACCATGATGAAGTGCCAAGCCTCCTAAGCGAGCAGGGAGCAAAGAGAGAGAGAAGATGAAGGCGACCACCAACGAGTGGAAGAGATGAAGAACCTTAGTGAGCAAGACCAAGGGAAATAAGGGCAATGATGCAAAGCAGACATGCATCAAGTGATGGAGGTAAAGGTGTCGAATCGCGTGATTTCGAAGATGTGGTGCTACAATAGGCAATAGGTGACAGCGGAAGAGGAAAGGAGGAGGTTTCATTCACCTACTTAAGAAGCTAAGAAGGTTGGGAAAATAAGGTAGTAGTTGGAAGAAGACTCACCTACTTATTCAGCCTCACATAGAAGGTTTCACTCACCTACCTACTTAGAAGGCTTATAGGGAGGTGATAGTATAAGCCTATCCTTACCCACTATCTAAGAAGGTTGAACTCATCTACCCACTCATCTAATTAAGAAGCTTAGAAGGAGAGGTAGTAGTTGGAAGGAATAAGACCGAAGAGAAAAGAGAGAAAGAAAAGCTCCGAGCTTAAGCTAAGGAGGGAAGCGGAGACCACGACTAAGGTCCGGCTTAAGCTTTAAACAACTATCCGTCCGTAGCTCCGTAGCTTTATAGCTCGAGCCATGTCCCAGGGCCCACTCCAAATTATGGTCCCTAAACGTAGCTTTATAAACAGGCGGCTAGGCTTTAGCTTTCAAAAACCTATGCTACGCCGTCTTAGGATTGGACGTTCATGTGTCCGAGCCCTTTTTTATGAAACAACTCAGCGTATTCTTTTCCGTTTACCTTTCACCAGCCCTAGTTTTTCATCTTCTCCCTTACCATACTCCTTCCTTTTCCTTTTGACGACATCGATCGAATTAAAGTGCCCACAAGGTTTATGGATTACTGCCTCTGCACCCGCAGACTTATTATTGGATTTTACTTATCATGGAGCCGAGCCGCTTTTGCGCATTGCCTTTATATACACTATCTTCTTCTTGCTCTTAGAACCAGAACTGTTTTCCCGAACGTGGTCGATAAAGGAAGGAGTGCTAGACATACTTAGAATTAGAACCTCTATAAACAACCCTTTCTTTTTTACCCAGAGAGAACTTCGAGCAAATCGTTCGGAAAAATATGGGACGAGGCACGCAAAGTCGCTTACCTTTTTATGGTTCTGTGCCCTAGACACTTGCTTAATTAATCGCTTAGTAGGGACTACTATAGACACTTCTCTTATCAAGACGGGATGAAACAGCTCTTACCCCTTACCCTTCTTCATCGCCCACCGCACACAACATCACATAACACCATAACTTCATATCCCCTTCTTATACCCCTTAGTCTTTTTATTTGCTTTTATATTCGATTTCACCCTCGCTCTATTAGATAAGATCTTATGCGCTTTAGTGGGGTACTAGTGTCTTTTTAAGGCTTGATTAAGGCGGCACACTATCTAGTTAGGAGGGCAAGTGACTAAGACCGAAGCTAAGGCAAGACCTTAGGGTAAGACTCGAAGCTAGTCAGCCTAGAGGCCATGGGACTATAGCGCTAAGACTAGAGCTAGTCTATTTAGGCTAATTTCCATGGAGCTTCGTACATGGAACTAAGGCTTTCACTCTATGGCTTAAGGCGATAGTGCTTTCACTCTATGGAGCTTTACTTGCTATGGAAAGGCTATACCTTATTCTTCGCCGTAGCTCGTGGGGCACAAGTGGAAATAAATGCTCTCCCGACTAACCGATAATATTGGTTCTACTATGTGGGCTAAAGATAGACCAAGGAAGTTTCGTAATATAAACGAATTCGCGTCTATCTAATACCTTATTAGGACAAGTACTACGGGAGCCATCCATATGTTCGCTGATGCATATTCGATGGCTTCATTCCGTGTGAACCCCGAACTTCCCGAACTTATAGCCGCAAAGTCGAGCTAGAGAGTCTCACATTGAAGACACCACGTACAAGGTCCGATGATGAGGTTACACAAGAGCTACGCATAGTGTGCTACGAGGGCCCTCAATCAAAGGAGCCTAATCCACTTGGAACATATTCTCGAAAACCTTATCATTATTGGTGGGTTTTGGCTATGAAAATATCATCTTTTTGGGGGGCCGAGTATCCTGGGCATTGATTACTAACAATCATCCTTACCCTCCATCCTTGGGGGGACTAGCCTTTGACCCTCGAGCTTAAACTCATCCTTGGGACCCCTCTACCCTCAAACTTTATACCTATCTCTACCAATACTCCGATACTTCGAGATACTCGATACTCTATATCTATTTAGACCGATAGATACTGATCTCTATCTCAATACTCTACCGATCGATACTAGAATCTCTACACCTATAGAGAGATCTCTAAATCTCTAGAATCAATCTCTACATCGCTATATCAATATACAATACTCTTAGGGTGAGTGCGGGGAGCTGGCTAGACCCATCAAAAAAAAACTGTACATATCGCTCGACGCTAGCTTAAGCCATCTAACGCTTCGCTGCCTCATTCACGCTTTGCTTCGCTACGCTTTGACACGCTTACGCTCAGCTTCAACCTATCCTTTCAATAATCTTAGGATAGAAATAACACTCCTCCTCGCTCGGTCGTCTAGCTAGAGAGAACAACTACTCCCCTAAACTAGAGAGAAACTCCTCTGTCAGGTCGTCACACCGAAGCAAGTGATAAGAGTAACAAAGCTTGGTGTAATCTATACTAATTAGAGAAAAGTTTCATTTCATAAAGGGAACAACTATCCGTTTTCCGACACTACGCGCTTAAGACAACAACTTGCTTTGGGGCGTTTCTATTTCTTAAAAGAATGGAGACTTAAATCAATGTCTCTTTTGAAATGGTACAACCATTTCTATTTCTTATTTTGAAAATAATGGTACAACTAGAAATATCACATTTCATTTAATTCTCCATCGTTCCATCCGTCCCTCCCCTAAAGCCATCCATTCAACCTCTCCATCCGACCATCCGTCCATCCAGCCATGTCTTTGTTTTCTCAGTTCCGGCAGTTAAGTAATTCATAGGGCAGGTTCCGATCCTCCGCTCCTCCGCTCCTCCGATCCGACAATTCAACTCTAACATAAAGTAAAGTAGGCAGAGTACTAACAAAGGTCTAAGTCACCCCCGATGCCATTCTAATATAATAAAAAAGACCGAGTGTAACCCATCCATGTTATACTACGCTACGAGTGGGAAGGTAAGGGACTCGTTCTACTGGAAGGCATATGTAGAGTGAGATTCTAGGTCTCTAGGGTAAGGGAGAAACACTGATCCTATCTAGTGCTCCTAAGGTAAGGGATTTTCATACTCTACTGATCTTCCTGGTTTCATGATTAATGAATGGGTTGTACAGCCCTCCCTCCATGCCCTGCCCTATAGGGTTCCGGACATAATATAAGGGTAAGGCAATCATGCATGCATCCAATCCACCCCACCCGGTGCTTCTAAAAATAAGGGGTCATAGGTTGGACAACACTAAAGTTTGTATCCTAAGAGACGTCTGAAGCTTGTCCATCAAATGAGGTTGCTTTGATAGACCACCACATAGCCATCCGACAGTTCAACGATATCAGCTAAAGGGAAAGCCTTTCTCTTATGGGCTAATGGACTATCCCGCAATAAGGGAAGCATGGGAGCGACTACAAGTTTTCGGCTAATGACCCCATCAATCCAATCAGGTGCTGCTTCTAAGTTCGGATAGTTGATAGTGAGAGTGTCCAAAGTTTGTTTTGTTCGGTAAGTGTAACCCACTAAGGTAGAAGGTAACATAGTGTATCCCCTCAAAGTTGTTCTTGGGTGAGACAGAACATACTAATTCTTTAGGAGGTCAACTTGCTTTTTATCCAGGTATTCATAAAGCCTACTTGGTGAGTTCATTGACTGAGCCTGCATCGTATAGTAAGTGCACATAATGAATTTCCCAATAATTGAACGATGAATTATTGGCAAAAATATCACAATTCGCGAATCATTCGGGTCATTTCGGGCATAAGTTTAAACTCATTTGGCGGAGGCACTTTATAGAAATACTTGACTTAATTTGATCTATCTTTGCTGCTGAATTTCACTAATTTCATCTTATTACCAATCGGATTTCGGAATGAATTGGATTTTGGAATGAATTTCTCATGTTCTTAGTTTAGTATTGGCTGTTATGTGAATTTGGACTAACTTAGCGGCTTAACACTCGGCCTTTTACATGGCTTTAAGGAAGGTTTATACGGGTTCAAAACCCTTATTGTAGGGAGTTTCTACCACCTTAGCAACCGATTTGCAGGGGCTTTCCATTTACCCTTCCCTTGGCTTAGGAGTCAGTGGTAATTCCCACCTCACAAAGTAGGGAGTTTCACTATAAGCAAAGACAGCTATGGTACATATAAAGTAGATGCAGATCGGTATCGAGACAAGGTTTAGTAGATATAGGCTATGCTAGGCAATGTACAAATGATTAGAGAAAACTAGGTTCCCTATAAGTGAAAGGTTATGAATACTATGTGTAGAAGATTGATAAGCCTGTACTTGATCATTATGTAAACATCATAGCTAATCATGTCTAGTTATCCTGTTCACAGTAAGCAGCTGAATAAGGTATACCACATAGTGTAACCTAATCAACATATCATATGAGTTGTTTCCATAATTAGTAGCATCATGAAGTTCATATCACATAGATTCCAGTAATTACACTAGTTACATGCAATGAGTTACATCACCATATACGTGTAAACAGAGTAATGGAAATCAAGCTATGTAAGTGAAACATAGGATACGAGTTATCTATCCATAATAATGAGCTAGATATGACCAAACACATTGGCCTGTATAGATGTAATATCACATATAAGTATAAGTAAGGAGCTAAACCAAGCTTGATCACTACTTTTATATCCATAACAGTTAACCAGTAATAGAGCTGTAATCATACCTATCATGTCTTGTTTCACTATCAAGTTAAGCAAGTATTAGTAATAATGGATATGATACTACTGTTATTGCCATATCGATGTTTTTATGTGTTTACTTATAGATAGGTATATAGTAATCATTAGTTACCCTTAATCTAACTACTACTAATCCCATAACTAGTGTGATTACTGACAACTTATGTTAGAATAGAGATATATTTATGAAAAAAATCCAATATGGTTAAGTAATGGGGTCTAAGCTTAATTAGAGAATACAGTAAGTGTGTAACAGATAGAGTTGCATATCCCGAACAGTGTACGGAAAGAAAAGCCTGTAGTAATAAAGAGCATAAGGTAAGCACAGTTTCATTGCACTGAATACGATATAACTGTAATAATAAGGGTAATCATTACTCTATCACCTTTCATTATTTACACATAACTATTATGGTTGTAATAAAGGCTATGATTGTGCCATATCAAGCTACAAGAGGTTCTAGTAATGAGATAGCCAATCAAGCAATGATTAATCAACATGATCTTTCCATAACTAGTAACACATGTTATATACGTAACTTATACCACTTGCTTAGCTTACTATTCACCTTTCTAAGAGCAATGGTAATCACTCTAATATGTACATTTGACCCATAGTCAATCATAAGAACAGGCAATGTAAGCTCCATATTAATCACAACCCCTGTATAGATAGTATACCAATAGTAATAGAGCATGCATAATACAGGTGTGAAAGAGTAACACTATGGTAATCATTATGAGCTTACTGTGATACCAACAGGATACTAGTAATTAAGTAGAACCATTGTACTAAGTAGTGTTACAGCATTGATAGAACAGAGCTGGTTTAGCTTATACGAATCCGAGTCCTGGTGTTGCACATTGAGTTACATACCTTGTAAATGCTTATAGTAAGTGGAATACTAGTAATACCATTGATTACGATAGGGTTAACCATTGTAAAGGAAAAGTGATAAGGAATACACAAAGCATGATTGAGCTTATTGAATATCCATAACATATCCATACCTCTTCTTACTTATGGAATTAGAATACACAGTACTTAAACAGAATGGTCATGATACTTGCTTGTTATGATTTACTTATACCTAGTAGCTTACTCTGAACCATGAACTAATACCGTTTAGATTGATATCACTGTTAATTAGGTAATGTCGTATGTTCAAAAGCAAGGTAATCCTATCACATGTATGCGTTGAAACCAGAAGCATGGTCCTTTGCTTTCACTATGTTTGAGTCTACTCTATTACTATGAACACCATTGAGAAAGCTGGAGAAAGGTCATAATGAGTACAGAGGTTACCCTGTATTCATTACCTACTAGGTCAGTGAAACTCTGTTTCAACATGTATGAGCTCGTGATTACGGAAGCTCTTATGCAACTAAGTTAGTATGAGTGCCTTTAGTGTGATAAGTATAGCTATCATTATGTCAAACTAGTAACACTTGGCATCATAGTTAAGCTCTAGGTATTAGTATCAGTATTTGTATATGTACTCTATTATGGGAAAGAGCTCATGTGGTTAACTATCAGTAATAAGCAGTAAAGCTTATACAAACTATCTTATCAAGCTCAAGCATAAGGTGTAAGTATTCCCAAGCAATGGTATTGATTCATTATGTCTACACGTCTGTATTTCTCATACAAGCAGCTCTTCCATACTAAGCAACAACACGTACAGGTTTCGAGCTTCAACATCAACCTCTCTAGAATTGAATGGTAATCCTAGTGGTTACGTATACAAATGTAATGGGTTCTACTTACCTAAGCTAACAAAGGGTACTACATAGATCAAGCGTGTTAACTCTTATGTGTACTACTTAAATGTAACCTATCCTGTTAAGCTCTCGGCATTCAATGGACTTACTTCACCCTTTAGAGTATAAAGGTTAGTTGTACTGTTAGCTTAGACTAGTTATGCCATATATAGCTTATATGAGCTTAGTTATGATACCATGTTTCTACTAGCTATGATCATTAGACTGATCTTACACATAAAGCATAATGAGAACCATAGACATATACTAATAGTGAAGCAGTAATAGTGATGTAACAAGGATATCTACAACAGTTCTCTAGTAAGCTATCATGTTCAAGCCTTATTACTAGTCATCAAGTAAGATCATTGAAACTGTGATTCCTTTACTGTTTACCTTGTATTGATCGTGTTAGCTAAGCACTATCAGATATACAATGGAGTTAGTTCTGATAACTATGATCCAACAAGTTAATGAAGCTTAGATAGGGTATTCAGCTGATTTACTCAGTACTAGTGAACCTTATAGCTTGTACTAATTACGCTTTGTTTGAATCTTTACACATAGTGACTCTTTACATATCCATACGTCATATCATGTATTCTACCTAATTAATGAAGTATAGCTACTACTTCTCATAACAAGGTGATCTCTAGCTAGAACAATGAATGTATCAAACATAGTAATCAAGGAGCTTTCAATGGTGTTACTCCATTCAGGTGAGTACAATGAAAGTAGAGTACAAGCTTAGCCATATGAGTAAGCATCAATGGTCTATCCTATGTCATTACCTATATAGTAGTAATTACATGTATTCAGATAACATACCTTTGACTATGTGCTTATCTATGATTACTGAGCAAGCAGCACTGAAACTACTTACAAGCTTATACCTGTTATAGATTCAATAAGGAATGTTATGGGAATAGTACACCCTTTCCATCATAAGGAATCAACTTTCATCATTACACCATTAAGCTTACTTAGATTAGTGGACACAATGGTTTTGAGACTGGTCATTAGCTATGGAACAGATAGAGCATATATTACATAACAAGTGATATAAGGATAAGTAATGGGAATGTATCCATTGAATCGAGTTAGCTGAGAATGCTTATACTACTTGTATAAACATGTGGGATAGTAATTGAAATACTAGTACTCGTACTCACATTAAAGGGTTGATACGAGGTAATACCGTATTTGAAAGATAAGAACCGCTTTCAATAGAAGCGACACTTCTTTCACTAGATCAAGGAAGGAGGCCCCGAGAGGCCCGGTAGGGACTCACTATTCATATGGTGAGGGTGAGGGTGAGCCAGCCGAACTCTCGACAATAGGCCCGAAGGGTGCTAACGCACGCTCGACTAAAAAGCCGCCATCGATTTCTTGCTCACCTTCCCTCAAAAGGTGAGGGTGAGGGTGAGCTTGCCGAACTCTCGACAACGGAGAGGTAACGTGTGAGGGTGAGCTTGCCGAACTCTCGACAACGGATTTCTCGCTCACCTTCCCTAAAAAGGTGAGGGTGAGGGATTTATCTCTCTATTTCCTAAAAAATAGAGGGTGAGCTTGCCGAACTCTCGACAACGGAGAGGTAACGTGTGAGGGTGAGCTTGCCGAACTCTCGACACAAGGCCGCCATCAGACGAACAACTCTCTTTTGGGGGAGGGGGTGAGGGTGAGCCTGCCAAACTCTCGACAACCGGAGAGGTTACGAACCCACTCTCCCGACCAAAGGAGGGGGAGGGGCCCCAAAAGAGAGGAACGCGAAGAAACCCTGGGCCGCCATCGCCGCCATCAGACGAACAACTCTCTTTTGGGGTAGGGGGTGAGGGTGAGCCTGCCGAAATCTCGACAACCGAAGAGGTTACAAACCCACTCTCCCGACCAAAGAAGGGACGAAGTCATTCACTATTCATATGGTGAGGGGGAGGGGCCCCAAAAGCCGCCATCAAATTGAAGAACCCCCGGGCCGCCATTGACTCGGCCGAGGTTACGAGGTCGAGGAGAGGTACATGCGAGGATAGGCCCAATAGGGACTCACTATTCATATGGTGAGGCCTGGTAGGGACTCAACTAAAGGGAGAGGAGCAACTCTATTTTGGGGGAGGGGCCCCAAAAGAGAGGAACTAGAAGAACTAAAGGGAGAGGCCCGGTAGGGACTCACTCATTCATATGGGTGAGGGACTCACTATTCATATAGTGAGGATTGCTCACTCAAGAAGGAAAGGAGGCAAGGGAGAGTAAAAAGCATCAGTATCCGCAAAAGAGATAGAGACAATGGGAGCAGAGGTGGTGGGTGGTTATGCATGCCGAGGATAATAAAGATACCTATACCTGACGTCATTATAGTTGAGCCTGGTGATCAAAGTAAGGTTGGCTGGTTCGACCAAGAATCGATGTCTTGGTTCTTCGGTTGGGTGGGTGGGAGGCTTCGTCTTGCCTTGCTTCTTCGTGTCGAGAACGAAAAGGAGTGGGTCGGATGGATAAGCAATTGACTCGGTTCCTCGCACCAATTCTAAGTAGCGCTATTTCGCCTAGCATACTTTCGTTCGGTTCCCGAAGATGCGGATACAAATTCATAGCAAGCACTTCATATACGCGAATATGAACCACCAATAGTGTCGAGACAGATCTAACGCTCTACTTACCGCCTGTGGGATCCGTATTAAGATAAAGACCCAGTTGGATATGTGGTAGTTGACCGAGTCTCACCAATAGATCCAAATCAAAAAAGCGGTTTATCTACCTAGAGCACCGATAGCAAGAGGCAATAGATGGGGCATCACATCGCTCACGACCAATCAACTCGGAGGATCCGAAATAACCGAATCCACTCGGTCAACAAATGAATCAACTCGATCTTGATATGTCGCGAGCCGCCTCTCCGCCTCTGTTCCTAGTGCCCCTAGCTCCCTTTGTATCTACGCTATTACCACGGCCGAGGGTGGGTATTGATCCCGAAGTGGCTCTTCGCTCCTAATGTAGGACGATGGGTATCCATTCTCGCATCCATCTTTTTTGTCCTCCGATACCATGCTTTCAAGTGCGTGCTTGGCGTGTGTGGTTCCTTTGGGCGGTGTATTGGCCCTTAGAATCAGCTTTGGGTCTGTGTTAACCTTTTTCTTATTATATCTCGATCCGATGCAGCGACTCACAGGGAAGTGGAACTTGTGCCCGCCCACCTAGTGTAAATGCGCAGTGAGTTATCAAAACCGCTCAAAGAACAAATGGGAACCTTCCCCTCGCTTCACCTGAAAGGCAAAAAAGCACAACCAATCTCTTTAGGCACTTCTCGTAGTTCGTGGGCCAAACAAAGCGAAGGGAAAAAGACCCAGCCTCCCTACCAACTCACTCGCCTAGTGGCTCAAGTCGCAGATATGGACTGACAGACGCTTTCCGTAGCAAAGAAGAAAGGTCGGGATTCCCCTATGTCTTACTCCGTGACACACCGACTCCATCCATTGGGGTATCCGAGCAATTTATGTGCCTTAACAATACAATCTCGAAAGAGGGTTCACTCGAGATTTTCAATAGGGTCCCATAATGTCGACTTTGGCTTGGTTCGCGGGTATCACCACCCATCATAGTTTCGGAAAATAGCTAATGGCGGAACAACGACCTATGGGAACAGATCCAATTGTCGAACATCACCTATGGGAACAAATGAGCGCATCTTGAAACACCTACTAGTATGGATGTCGGAGCATCACTTCCATAAGGGTACGCCTGCTCTTCTTTTCACAAAAGCAAATGTAAGAGCATAACCCCTACCCAATTGTGCAATACTGAAAAGAACAAGAGCACTTAACCATGGAACCAGTAGCAAGGAGCTCTTGTTGATACGCGGGGGCATGTTTCTCGTTGTCGATATATGGCCCGCATTTCGGTCTTATCTAGTAGTCATACCTATAGACAATATAAGCCTATAGAACGCACTAACTCGCATTTTGCTAACTACAGACTCACTATTATTAACTAAGCTTTCTTACATAGCCCATATAGACACACAGGTAAGGGGCTATGGCTCTCGATCTGAACAAGGTACACATGCACTATATGTAAGGTAGGGCACCCCACCCTCCAACCCGTGCGAAGGTGGGCATCCTCCTCCGTCCGTTCGTTGTGTATAGGTCTACTAGCGTTCATAGTTTCTGCTTTTTGGGGCTTTTTTCAAGTGACGGGTTCTTAATCAATTGGTCCGAGCATCCGTGTCAAGTCTTCTCCGGGATCCGTGTCTGTCGTCACGATCAAAGTCAAGTCGTCCCGTTCTATCCTCCCTTGTGTAGAAGGCCCCTATGGATTAATGACGGTCCTTTCTCTTCTATCATCTATTGGTCAAGGCGTCCCTCCCTCGTGGGATAAGGCCTCTATGGAATCAAGAAGGCGTAATGTGTAGGAAACGTAAGGTCGTACGTAAGGTAATAGTTTCTAGATCGTTGGGAATGCGTAAGGAAGGCGTTATCAATATTTATGACGACCAATTAATGTCTTAGGTTATATAAAACGTATAAGACAAGGCCTAATGATGTTAGGGTTAAGTGAAGTAAGGTCCAAGAGGGTAGTAAGTCATGTTCCGTATCGTGGGCAAGAGGGCTGACCGTTGTTCCGTCCCGTTGAGTGTCCAAGAGGGCTTATAAGAAGTATTACACCGTTGTTCCGTCCCGTAGAGTTAAAGGGTTAATGTGGGCATGTATCCGTTGTTGTAGGTAACGCGGATGTATTTGAACGTCTCTATCTTTTTTATTTCCTCTCGTTCATGGGTGGAAGGCAATCATCATTATCGATCAATCAAAATCATTACGGACTAGCGTAAGCCATTACCGGGGGATCTTGGTAAGCCATCATCTCATGGGGGGCGTTATAAGTCATCATGACCAAATTCAAGCGAGGATAAAAGGAGAAGGCGTAATGGTAGGATTTCTTCCATAAGGCCTAATGTGTGTAAGAACGAAAGCGTGTCGTGGTTTCTTGATGCGGGGCTTGATGCGGGGAGTTGGCTCTCTAACTACCGGGGCTAAATGAATTACCACCGCTCGTCAATATGAACCAGGGGTAGTCAGCTATATAACTACCGGTTTTTCAATATGGAAGACCGCTTGTGTCTATGAACCCGAGTAGTTGTAAGTTGATCGGGTCGTGAGTCGAGAATGGGTAGTAAGGGGTAAATATCAAGTAATAGAGCTGCGAATGGGGACCGCCGGGTACGCCGGTGCAGGGCCGTGATAAGTTGATCGGGACGCGAGGTGTAGGGTAGTTCAATTGGCGGGTCGCTTGAACCGCCTCCGGGAAGATGTGTCGCTTGTCACTAGCCTCCCCGGAAAAACTTCATTAGTTGAGAGAGTAAAATAAATCAATGCCTCTCTCGTAATATGGGGTCGTTGCGGATTGAGCAGAATTAGGGTATGCGGTCGGTATAGAGAATGCGGGTATGCTGCGGGTGTGAACTACTTGATCCATCCATTGTAAATGAAACGTTGGACTACGAAAGAATAACGTAGATAATAAGCTCGTTCTCGAGAGGGTGGGTCTATAGTTAATCAAATATGTGTATCGTGTAAGCATAAAGTGTATTTCGTGTATTATGTAAATCGGGGAGCATTCGGTGTTATCGCGGGTGTCGTTCCTAATGCGGGTCGTATGTTCATAATCATGTGGGCAGCGATCTCGCTCGTTTATTTCGTCTCTCCCGTATTGGTCGCTTCTTTTCTTGTGTATCGGCTAGCGGCAACTCCCCCACCACTATGTATCCCCCATTGTCCCGGCTCGCGTCGGCTAACACAATGCTACCGTGTATCGAGCGCGGTACTAATTCATCCAAATTGAGTAACCTAAATTGTGTAACCAAGCTCTTTCGCCGTGGCTTTTTTCTTTAACCAAGGATGCGTAAAGCGTGCTCGACCACTATTTACCCACCCACCCCAATCCCCGAGGCTTTTCTTTCTTTTTACTTATCGATTGGGTGGGGGCTTATGGGTGAGCAAGAAATTACCTTCAACTGATTGTTCGCATCGGATTTTTTTCTATTGCACTCCCTTTCCTCTCCCTTATGGTCGAGCGGCCTAACGACACCTAGGGATCAAAACGCTATCGGTCATTGAGGTTTGTAATGCTCGACCAAAGAAAGGAGGTCAGGGGGAAGAAAGAGAAAGAAGGTTATCCCAACCCTTCGCTATCTATGTTGAGTCTGCCCTTTGTTTCAGGCCTGAGTGATTGATTTAAAAAGAAAGGGTCGGTGCGTGTGGTGTGAAGCAGGTAGGTGGTTCGCCTATCGTATTGGAAAGAATGCATTGGATGGATGCACGGGCATTGAGAGGGAAGGACGCTTCCCAAGGCGAAAGGCCATGGGGAGAGTTTGTGATCCATGGATATACGATCGGGAATAGGGATTTGACTCGAGAGCCATTGAAAACCATAGCAACATATATAACAAATTGTGCTACCCGCCCCTCAGCCTTCGGCTACACCTCGCCTTTCTTTGTCATATCGTAGTGCTACTATTATATATGTAATTATGCCAATTTCCTTTTCCCAATTCTAATATCTAGATATAGAAATCAAAGTTCTATATGTTCGATTCCATTCCCTATTTCCCATAATAGACATAATCTATAAATCTCTTTTTCTTGACAAAAAAACCTACCTTTCTTCATCTAACGCGTAGCATGCTCGTACTTTAGATATTGTATTTTCTACGATCGAAAAGTAAGAAGCATAAGTAATATAAGCGACTATGAGGTAAGAATGTATGGGAATATGTGGACTAGCTATGTACGTTGTATAGGTCAAACACGTGGAACATGGCACGAACACCACATCCCCGGGCACGTTGGATCTAGAACAAGTAACACACATAGAATCACTATCTTCCTGGGCATGGGGGTATGCTAAACCGTTCACAAAAAGACAATCACCTCCTGTGTATCTATGTGGCTCATGGGTGTGCTTCTATTGGGAAGGTTAGTCAAGCAGTCTCTGCTCGGCTATGGCAAATGGGATTGGCGAAGTGCCTTGGGATACTCTTGTGCGGCCGGAAACTCTACAACTTACTTTGGTTGGCTGGCGAGAAAGAAGTTGGTCACTCACATCAGTCTGGCTAGTTAGATAAGTTCAGTGGGTATTTTTCTTATTTTGTTTGCCCCTGGTGTTATTCTTTAAGGGGGGGAGTGATGGATCGGGGCACCCGAGGACTACGGGAGACTCGGGATAAGCTTTTTCATTCATTTATCGAGCGAGGTTATAGGCGGCACCCTCGAAAGCAGCCTTTGTCAAGCGATAAACGGTCCCGTAACGAGCAATGAGCCCGGTTCCGTAACAATATATGGGGGGCCCGAGAGAGATACGAGCTGGTCCCGGAAGGTTCAATTTAGAAGACATACGGCTGGTCCATATGGGACAGGTACACGAGAGTCGGGCAGACAACCACAAACCGGACCGGAACCTTTTACATTGATCTAGTGATTTATAAGTAGCATTTATTTCATTAAACGATGCTCGCTTAGTCGAGTTAGGGGAGTAATTGATTCATTTATATATGTATTGCGGTTCAAAGCATCCTTATAGAGTGGAATAAGAGAGTAGAGTGAAATATCCTATATAATACATGACCTTCTTAGTTCATCTATTGAATGAAGGAAGACAAGCTTAGCCAATGAGGAACTTAATAACGAATTACCATAAGGTAAGGATTTCATACCAGTCCTACCACGAGCTTAGTCGAGACTTATATCCGAGACTTATATCAGTTACGTTAGCCAAAGATACTATGAGCAACGACATTACCGTGAAACGTAAACGAAGATACGACGTAAGACATTACCGGGATTCAAGAAGGAACGGGTCTCGGATACGGAGGTGAAGATAGGACGTAGGGTTGGAACAGAAGGTCGGGTACAAATAGAAGGGTCGGATACCACAGAATGGAATACCCTTCGTTAACCCTTCGTTAGTTTATGAAAACACCCCAGTATGGGATAACCTTTTGGATATCTCTTGAGTGATTACAGGATCTTGATCAAAAGGATGGAATTCTATTAATCGGTAATATCTTGATCGATTTTATACAACATACCCACCCTCAAACTAGATTATGTATACAATCACACCTTCTTTGTTATTGCAGTGAGGATCGTGACTAAACACCTATTGCGTACGAGAGCTCAGGGCGGTTGTTGTCGAGCGATAATCGAGCTTTACTCGTAATGAGATACTTGGTGGGTCCCAGAGATCGAAAGAAATTAGAGTTGGTCCCACAAACGAGCTGGTACAACTTATAAAAATAACTCGAGTACCGCAGTAGATATAATGGGAATGGGCCCACGGAGGCGTCATGAGATGAGCTGGCACCACTGCATCAGGGTTGAACATCCACCATATTAGTTACCTATCATTGAATTGAATTGAAAATACTTGCGATTCTTTGTTAGGGAGCTTATTAGCCTATTTCTTTATGTAATGAAAGCGAGCGCAGTCAACGACCCTTATATAGTAGTAGTGGATATATAGTGGTGGAAATATAGTGGTGAAATATTGTATATAATGAAAACCTTGTTCATATATGGAATTAATGGAGAGGAGCTTAGCTTAAAAGTGACGGACGTGAATGACAGAGTGGCGTTCGCACGCAGTAGGGATAGACGGGAGATCCGAACTTAGCCCGAGTATACGACGTACGACATTACGGCAGGACAGACGGGGTTTCGGATAGGAGGGTCGGATACGTAGGCCGGGTACGGATACATAGGTCGGATACCACGAATACCCTAGTTCACCAATACACCCGCATCGGTCGAACCAGCTCGGCGAAGAATAGAACATAGCGGTCGGACCCGATGACGTTAATGCCCTTGATTGATATAATATACTCGGTAGGCATACCCCCCTCGACCTCACCCCACGATGTTGACGGAATTACGTATACAATCAAACCGAATATGGTTGTCGGCGAGGAATCGTTGGACACTCACATCAGTGTGGAAGGTAGGCGGGCTTTATTGCCCGCTCCGTCGTGCTATATTCCACCTTTTGACAAGTTATATATACGTATAATAAAATGGTCCATTCATAAAGCATTTTATTGCAGTCACAGAATTTCACTAGCCTATCGAGTCTCACCTTAACTAGAAACTCCCATTTATGGTAGTCGGGCGGTACACGGTCTTATACATTACCTTCTATATTATAGATTTATAGTCGGGAACCCAACCCCTGGACATATAAGTAAGTAGGATCTGCTGGGATATCAATTTATCCTTTGGTGGGCCTATCTAGTATATGGTCAAAAGCAGCGATATTACCCTCCTATCCTTATGTATGGGGTGGGGAGGAAAGCACATTTTTGACCATATAGGCCAGGCCCTTCAAATTGCACTTTTAGAGAACGGATGGAACATCTGGTGCTACCTTCAGGAGCTTGAAGTTCTCATAGAACGCACGCAAATGCCTCTTTAAGACGTTCCAAACATTTCATTGATGGGTCGGTGGGATTGTTGATCGGCTTGCTTGCTTTTAGTGCTAGCAGCCTTTTTTAGAGTCGCGGATCCCCATAAATAAATAGCAACCACCTTTTTATCCGAGGGCACAAGATCTTACCACGGCTCGCCGGGCTCAGGGGAGGTACTTCGACTATGAGGGAGTGGGTCCGGTGTTCCTTTCTTCGGGGAACGGATAGGAGCCCAGTGCGCTCGCTGATTCCGGAAAAAGAGAGTTGCCCGGTTCCTCGTCGTAGAATGAATAACGCTAGCTTGATCGTGGGGTGACCGAGTGCGGACCGCATGCAAATTCTATTTCTCGAGTGGGATCTAGAACCTCCCGAACCCACTAAGTCTTTAGGTTACCGCCCACACTCAATGCCCTATAGTTGACTCCCACTCCCTAAACTCGTGGAACCTTGAAAGGAACCTACTAACCTCACCCACCCCCGCTAGTGATCTTCGGGAAAGACGAGCAGGGTAGGCTTCTTCCCGTCGTGCTCTATCCCATCATTTTACCTATTCATATATATATATATATATATATATATATATATGTATGTATTTATCAAAAGGATGGTCATGGTCCACTCGCACAGATCGTTTTCAACTCGTCGATCGGGTATCTCGCAGACACGTGGCTTGAATAGCCTATTTGAAGACCCGACTTAACTAGTTACAACTTATATCATATGGTTTCTAGGTGGGCACGGACATCTATATAGAGTTATAGACGGGCATTGAAGCTCGGCGAGGCACGGACATATCTTTTTTATGTTGATAGGACTGAATACCCCGTGATATTTCATTATGGCAAGAGATCCTTTTTCACCTACACGTAAAGATGGCAGATAGGTAAGGTAGGCGGATCTAGTTAGTTAGTTAGTTTCGGGCCTAGTTATCGGGCCTAGTTAGTTTATGGCTAGGGCGTTTATAATACCATACTCTCCATCCGGGCAAAGCTCTTTCGGCGGTCGCTTGGCTGTACCGTCTCTTGCTATAATAGCTAGTTTCGGGATCGATGGCTTTGGATTGTCGGCTAGTGGCCTTTTACGGGCTTGCATTCTAGCTTTCAGTCTGGCTTGATAGAACGACAAGGCTAGCTTAAGCTCAATCAAGCTTCAATTAATGTTGACTTATTTAGGGAGGAGAGGGGAGTTCATACACAAACCAAAGAGAGTCCTGAGTTGCGTTCTCATCTGGTATCCGATCGTCCTGGCTTAGTGAATTAGGAGCGTTGTCTTATAGCTTAGCTTCGGGGAGAGCAATCCTAGGAACCGGCCTTATTATCCCTGGGATGTATTGCTAGCCGACCTTAAAGGAGGGATGCTTTTCTTCGCCGAACAAGTTCCCCTCGGTAACGCTAGCTTGCTGCTCGTCCTTGGTGTTTATATAAGTGATTACTTCGGAATCACGACAAGCATTAATCCGGACCAAAATCAATTTCCCTCCCCCGCTCCTTGCTTCGGCCTTTGACGCTTCCCTTCTTCCTTCTTCATTCAAGTGGGTTAGGAGCTAGTTTATACCACAACTCATCTTATAGCTCCCCCCGCTTATCTGAGCTAGGGTCTTATCAATGAAGGCTCCGTCCATTGCATCAGGTAAGGTCTTCTTTCTTTGGCAAGGATGTATCCATTAGATTGATATTTGCTATTATTGATGTTCTGACAAGTTTTTATCTTTGTCCAAAAGCTATTCTATCTCTACAACCTCACATTGGCACTGGGGACTACTCCTCCCTATGGTCTATACTATAGGCAGCATCAATATTCTATCTGTGCCTACTTGGTCAGGTGAACGTAACTATCTCCCATTTGTCGGTGGGAACTTGGCTCAACAACAACCAAATTTTGAAGGAGATAGAAATTGCCAACCGATAAGTGTCAATCATGGATGGGCTTCGACTAGTAGTAGTTCTAAGAACTTATTTCCTTCTAAGCGTTAGCAATCGGCTTAAGAGAGAAAGCTATGCGCCTTTCTCTATCGATTCAAAACTCTTAAGGCCATAGGGCTATCTCATTCGGCGGGTAAGTGTTTCAACCCAGTCAATAAAAATTACCAGCTACTTCCCATACGCCCACTTTGCTTTCTCAAATTCACACTTAAAGGCCAACTAGCCGTGGGTCAACACTACCCTTTCACTAGCGAATTTACCACTTCTTTGACAAGGCCCGTAATGGGGGAATGAACTAGCTACTTGATAGGCCACCCTTTCACTCTGTCATTTCCCACTTTGAAAAGGTTGTTGGGTTAGTCAATTTCATTACCGGCTACTTCCCATACGCCCACTTCGCTTATTTCAATTCCCGATCCCCGAGAGGCGTTTAGACTCTATATCATTTTCGCGACGCCCACTTTCATCCTTTCATTTACCATATTCGTTTGGACCACCCTTTCGTACTATCTATCATCTCGACACGCCTACTTTTGTTACTGAAATTCCCATATCGCATAGGTTCGAAGTTTCGGTGGCTCAGTTCAACGATCCATGACGCCCACTTTCCTCTCACTTGTGGTCGGGCCTGCTTGCGCATCCTAAAAATTTGCGAATAAATGTTTGACTTATTTTCATTTCAATACCAAATAGAATGATTTTCATGCTTGAAATATGAATTGAAATACTTACTTACTTACTTGTCTTTCTTTTCATTTCCACGAAGTGGGTAGGCTTGCTGTGAGAGGATGGGGAGGAGCATTCGCTCGAGCTAAAGCGAAGACGACCGAAAACCCCATCCGAATCAACGAGTGGGTAGAGATGAGGGTGAGCATTCCTTACCATAGAACCTTGCAAAGATCGGGCTTTGAGCTTCTACGTAAGTTCTTAGTCCTCCAGTATCCGGGTGCATCACATCGCATCACTAGGCCCGTAGAAGAATCTGCATCCGGAGGACCAATCCCTTCTATATCCCTCTCCTTCCCCGAGCTAGTTCGGAAAAAGGTAGAAGGGAAGTAAATAGAGAGAGGGTCGGCGCTTTCCCCTCACTCCGTTTGGTAAGGGTGCTGCCCGCAAAATAATTTGTAGAGTACTAAAACTATAGATTGGTATTTGCGAGCACGAGTTGAGATAAGAGGTAGATTGTCTGAGAGGTAGCTATTGCTGGAACAAGAGTTGGAAAGTGAATGCCAGCCAGATGGGATGGGTGAGTAGCCCTTAGGGCGGGGTGGTTGACCTTTAGCTGATATCCTCTTTCACTGCCCTGTATAATATGATTATAAATAGCCAGCCGGAACTTCTTAGACATGGCTGGATGAATTGGATGGAATGGGATTAGATGGAATGAAAAACCTTACCCTTCTAGACACATCACCCATTCCCACTTTACGTTCACCCATGTTGTTCTTGCTTTGTTATTGCTTGTCTTTCTGTCCACCCATTTCCGCATTCCCCATTCAGTCAGTCAACCCGCATTATAGCATTACCGCCCAATTCAAACTATTCTCCCGCATTGAAAAGAAAAAGAAGTACCAGGAGGACAAACATTATACCAGCAGACCAAACCTGATAAGAACATCTCGTCTGTAGAGCTTGGTTACACAAATTAGCTTTATACGATTATGTCGATGATGGATGGATGATTTGACTCGATGCCGGATTAGTATCGCTACCGCTCGATACCCGGAGCACACAGTTAGCCGCCGTTAGCCGATACCGGGGGAGAATAAATTGATCCCTACCGCTTGCCCATGTTGATTGATCGCTACGACTTGCCCCATTAGTTTGAAGGAGCCCCTACTCGCTCTCCATACGCCCCGCATTAGAAACGGCACCCGCGATCACACTGATTGACATTGCGACGAGACACAGGTAGGTACACTTTATGCTTCCACGATACACATATTTGATTCCCAATAGCCCCATGAACATAGCGAATTCTATTATCTACGTTATTATTCTTACTTATTCCTCGTTACAATTTACAATGGCTCAAGTAGTTCACGCCCCCAACGTACTCGCATTCTCTCCCGCCCGCATAAAGCCCCCGCATCAAGCACCGCATTCAGTTCTACCCGCACCGCCAAATATTCGGGAGGACGATACAACGCTTGGCTTTATAGTGAATGATCGATTCGATTGATTGTGAAAACATAGTTTGAGCCCTGGGGGCGCTACAACGGATGGAAAGGAAACAACTGATCCTCGCAGATGGTTTTGGTTAACCGACAAACGAATAATCGCCTACGCCGCCTTGTACACATCACCCAGAAAGGAACAATGATGCATTCACCGCATTCCCCAATACGCCCGCATTCACCAATTAGCCCGCATCCACCAATTAGCCCGCATCCCTGCCTTCTCGCGCGCATTATAGCATTATCGCTTTACCCATTCAATGAACATTCCCACATTCACTCATTACGCTCGTACCCAATACTCTATACCCTTTACGCTCTTACCAATTCCATTCCGTTATGTATGCTTTATGTTACCTATCCCATTACCTCTCGTCCCCCGCCCGCGATGCATTACCCATTTACACATTATCCAATCCGCATTCCACCATTACCCATTCGCTAGCCCCCCCATTCCCGCATTCAATACACATTCAGTTCGCATTCTACTAGTCTCGCATGCATACACGCTTTATACCATGCCGAGAGAAAGAAGTTGTTGTAAAGAGAAGTAGTTGTTAAGGAAAAGATTTTGTTATTTAAGTGTATGTTGTGAAGAAGGGAATACTTGTTTTGATTACTTTAGAGGTAGACTTTTTTTTATGATACTTTGAAGGAGAGGAGAGAGAGAGACCTCATTCGGGGTGATATGATTAGCACGATTCGAAAGAGCGAGAGGATGGAGTTATACTATCATACGGGGGTTTGTATCTAGCTCGTACTTACTATGATTTAGATGATATTATTTAGGGGAGGCACCGGCTACTCCCCGATTTCTACGAGCTTTTTTTGGGACCATATTATACTAGGGAGACTAGAGAGGAAGATTCCTATTGAGCTAGATCATCCTACCATTCGAAAGATATGTAGGGGTCGTGGCACCTTAAGGAACGGATGGTCTCGGATATGGAGCCCGAGAGGAGGGGGTTAGATTACTTGGAGAGGACCTAGGCTTGTATGGAGGTCATATACGAGAGGGTAGTCTAGCTCATGGAATAGATATAGTGTATGGAAGGCATAGATACATGAGGATGTACCATGTAGCTTATAGGGTTCCGTTACAAAGTGGGGAGAGACTCCTACGACTCCCGGACAAGAGCCGGTGAGATTCTAGGTTTCTCGGTACGAGTAGAGAGAGACTATAGAGAGGATATGGAGGTTCGATTGAGGTGGCTACAGGAGTATGTAGATTCCGGATGGGATGATGTGGTCGGCATGGTGGTAGGAGAGTCTAGGGACCTCCCGAGGTCGGAGCGAGAGGTGCCTCTAGGTGATATCGGTGGAGCTACTCGGGTAGAGGTAGAGGGGATGCTAGACGACATTTCTATGGGGAGTACTATGTAGCAAAATAGCTATGAGAGTTTCTCGGGGGAGATGTGACATAGGCCATACCGAGAGAGATCTTGATGGCTGATCCAGGGGAGACGTGTCGACGATCCAGGTGAGGTTTCTAAACATGTGCACAAATATCACTATGTGTTGGGAGTAGTTTACTAACTACTTGGATTGGTTTTTCGAGATAGCCTTTAGGAGTGGTTGGGCTCACTACTTTTTTTTGCTCGGTTATACCGGACTATACACTCTTGAGATTTAGAATGCCTACCGAAAGGCAAAGACCAACGCGTGCGCTTGGGAATAGAAATGCATCAAGACCTTACACTCCGGATAACAAGATCCTCCCCCTGAAGAGCAGTAAAATACCCCCCTAAATTATATTTTCATGCCGCGGTTGAATTAATGTTACTAACCGTCAATTCTAACTTATTTGTATTTCTCTTTTATCCGGATGATATGATGGGTCGATTATTTGCTTTCTCTGTATTCACGATTCTGGAGCCGAGCCTTTCCAACCAGCAATGGGGCTTAGGGCCCCGATATGATGGATTGAACAAGATTTCGGTAAATCGGAATATTACTCGATTCTGTGAATGAAACAAGATTTAGTTCTAATAAGTGGATCGAACAATAACTAACTATCTCTATGTAATTACGCTTCATGATTAGATCTACCCTGACATGACGCAAATGAAGAGAGATCAATTTTTCTCTTAACTGGAATTTCTTCCAGGTCATTCATGAGAGATATTATATATGTAATTATCTTTGCTCGTAGGTTGCCACGGAATAGCAAACGACAATGCGATGAGGTCTAATGCTATAGGTCCGAATGTCGTAGGAATGACAAAACCAATAGCCTCCCCTGTCTTAGCTAATAGCCTTTCTTCCTTTCTATAGTACACGACCACGTAATCGTATTCCTATTATAGGTTCATCCCCCTTTTACTACCTTATAGGAAGGCAAGACTTCGTATTCGTACGGATAAGCAACACCCGGGCCTTACTAGACAATAGGAGCCCTAGTCTTAAGCCTTAGCGAGACCTAAACCTTTATATACTTATCTTTGGGCTTGGCATCGATAAAACATATTCTCTGTGGGACGTCGGTGGACTGAAACAAGTGCTTAGCCAAGTGCTTAGCCGTAAGGAAGCGTGTCCTTAGGTGCGGTGCCGTAGGAGAAAGATAAGTCCAATGAAGAGAAGAAGTAATTCCTTATACTTAATGAGATTGCTTGTTGTCTCTTAATGTATGAGAGCTTCTACTAAGATGACAATGTGTATTAATAACGACTAATGAATTGAATTCTCACCATATGAATAGTGAGTCCCTCTCCTCACCATATGAATAGTGAGTCCCCTACTCGGGCCTTTAGTCGAGAGTTCGCTACCTCACCCTACCGGGCCTTGTCCGATGCGGACAAGTAGTTCCTTCCTTGCCCCACTTAAATGGCAAGCCAGCTTCCTTGAAGTGATGGAAATCAAGATTATAAGTTTCCTCTTTACTTATCCCTCTCTAATAACTTCATATATAATGAAGAATAGCTTAATATATACTAATCCTACCTAGCTAGTTGATACAAGATATATAATTTGCTATAAAGTTTATAATATTATGAATCGAAGTCTCGGAGAATCCTACATGCTCTCATCCGGAAACCCGGAATAACACTTTGGTCGTATTCGCCGATAAAAAGGTGAGAGGGCATTCTACAAGGTCAATATCTCTCGGTTCAATTCTCGAACCACTTCTTAATAGATACAATCCTTCCAACTTTTCTCGTCACTTCCTTCCCTTCCGGCGTGGGTTTCAGTGGTGTGCCGCTTGAAATGATGGGTCAGCTGCTGAATGGATCAATTTTTGCGTCCGGCATTTTCAAAATAAGCCCACTTTTTTGATCGATAAATGCGTTCTATTGCATTTTCGGGGATACCCCTCGAGATATTACTCATTTGGTTTATTGTTTTTTTTTCCCGGAATCGATCAAAGAACCCAACTTTTTGAAGAAGAAATGCGTTCTATCGCACGTTCCTACCAATAAATAGCCTCGAAATATATACCTCTCTTGGTTGTCCCGTCGCCTATCGATGCCTCCATTTCTTTCGCTACTCCCTATGCTCCTGCTGCTATCTATGCTATTTTTATAGTGGGTAGGACCGCTGCTGAGTCAATGAGGTCCATTGCTTTCGTCCTATCCAATGCCTGTAAAAATTCTAGTTTCCCACCCCGGTTTTCAGTTTTCGCCTTATTACTCCAAAATAATTAAATGCCCTTTCCCATATCCATTCATTTAATAAACTGGAAAATAAATTTTGCTGAAAACACAAATTCTGGAAATTTTTTCGAATGTTGAAAATGCAAAATAAAATAACAGCGAGTATACAGTCATTCAACACATCATAACTCAATATTTTTTGGTCAAGGTGACTCCGGAAAAACCCCCTACAACTCTTGGGAAAACCGACTCGAAAGCTCCTTCTTATTTACGGAAAAATGCTTTTTTACAGGTGATAGAAATATTCGACAGAAATAAATAATCGAAAGAAACGTACTTTTACAACTTATCTCTTTTTCCGTGCTTAACCACCGCCCAAAAAACGTGCAAACAATAAAATAGAACAACAATAAATGCGCAGTACATATTTCTCGATTTTCGTGCCAAATAATCAGCTTTCTAAATGCTCGCTGCAGTATACCGCTAGAAAAAGCGTGCAAGTTAGTCCAAAATCGACATACGATTTCTTCCTTGAAATGCGTGCCAAAAGGTACAACCACTTGTCGTACGGCGCTCTCTCAAATCGCTTTGCTCTGCGCAAATCTGTGCAAATGCAGTCGCAAATCACGCTGTGTCAGACGTGCTCACACGTACGGCCTAGCTGTACGGCCCTTCTTCCTCAAAAATCGTGCCAAAAATCGCATTTAGCATGTGCTAAAGCTAGCCGACTTGTCTTACTGAAAATGTCTTCACTGAAATGCTCGCCTTGGAATGTGTGCCAAGCTCGTCGCCTCCTTCTCCTCACCGCCCGTAAATCTCCTCGCTTTCTCTTTCTCTCCTTCTCCCAATCTGCTCATGAAAGAATTAATGACCTTTTTCCTCCTTTAACCTAACCCTAAGTGACTTTTGGAGAATCCCTAAATCCAATGGCCGAGATAGATTGAGATCTAGGGCTGAGATTAAATGCTCATTTAAATCTCACTTTCTATTTTTTTAATTCACCCCACTTTAATAAAGACCCACTTAGTCTTTTATTTCCAAAGTCACTTTTTTCCCTTTTCTAATTTTACATTGACTTTATTTAAAGTCACTTTAACTTTAGTAACTTTATCACTTAAAGTCACTTTAAAATTAGATTTGACTTTATAACTTTATAAAGTCACTTTAGTAACTTTATCACTTAAGTCACTTTTAAATTAGATTTAACTTTATAAAAAATTATAAAGTTACTTTAGGAGAAAAATTAAATTCTTTTGGACACTTTTCCCTAGGCCAAAGATCAAAGCCTTAGGGAACCACCTGTCCTCCGGTACCAAATTTCAACAATGCCTTTGCGATTTGTGAAAATACTGATACGGGGTGTGTTGTTTCCACTCGGTAATTGGTTATGGCTCTCTAATTCTGTATTTGGATCTTAATATAAACGAGGCGATGAGAGGCCCCGCTTTGGAAGTAAGCTATGGGCTTTATGCTTTTATTGCTATTGCTATGGGCTTCTCCCGTGATCCACACGATCTAAGATTGACCGTCGTGGGTCCAGTTCTTGGGCGGGTCACCTAGTAGCCTCGTTTTTTGCATAATGCATCGACTAACATCTAACTCTCAAATTGGTGGGGATGTCGCTACCTTTACATATGTTAGCACGTAGCTTAATAGCTTGGCTTTGAACCGAGAAGTCGGGAATACGTGATAAATGGTGATGCTTTGGCTCCTAGGCACAAATCCGATATACCCGGTTTACCCACCCTCGACTTGGTAATAAACAAAGGCAAACGCATTGGAAGCGAGAGAAAATGACGAGCCTATTCCTTTTCCATATGAAGATCCAAATCCAGATTGCATCCCGTGCTAGGTGACCAAATAGTAGATTATTGGGCATCCGAGCGAGCATCAACAAAGGTTACGAGGATAAGAGGAAGCATCCGAGCAAGCGAGGGCAAAGCCAACAAAAGAAATAACAAGAAAGGCAAAGGCAGAGAGCGGATCCGAAGCGAGCAGTTTCCGTTGATTCCATTCGAGCGGACTCAACTAGCGACGAGATCCAATTGATTGAGTTTCACCCGTATAGGTAGAACCGAGCATCAAAGACAAAGGTAAGAGTAGGAGATACACGAGCGGTTCAAGATGCGGGAGCGATTGTTCCAGAGATTCTGCAGTTGATGAACTAGATCGATATCCGTAGCTCCGTAGCATCAGAGCAAGCATCATGAGCAGAAGTCGATCCATCAAGCATCCGAGTCAATTTCAACTCCTATAGGTGGTGTTCCAATATTCGCAAGTGATCCAAGAAGTCTAGTTCCGACCAAGAGCAAAGACAGATGCGGATCCGTAGGCGATGGTTTCAGCACCCTCGACATCCTTCCCACCATCCATTCCATTTTGAACACCAACAACATCCCTTCCCTCGTTCCGCTAGCATATCTAGCGACAGAAAGCTAGTAGCCGCGGTTCCGGGGTTCCCTGAAGCAAGAGATCTAGCTTATCCACCACTACTACCAGTACTAGCAACAGAGAGTACGCAGAGGCTAGAGCAAGGACAGCAGCATCTTAGCTAGTTGTTTAAGCAATAGATCCAGTCGATGATGCAACAGTTTCTTTAGTTGGCACCAAGTAGAAGTGTCATATCCTTACCCGACTGGAGTTCCGAGTAGGGATATATAGTTCCGGATCCACCAGCACTAGTGAAAGCACCAGTTGGAGCACCGGGTTTTAACCTATTGAAGCAACACGAGTAGCAGCTTCTTTCCTATCCTAGCATCCCTACCACCTGCTCCGATATTTTGCACATATCTACCTGTTCCTACTTTTGGTACATCAATAGTGTGTAGAGTTGACCGAGCACCAGCATCACCCTGCATCACCGGGCTTTGCACCAAGCACTGGGTTTGGTATTTCATTTATTCCACCAAGGTTTGCGAAACTTGGAGAATTCCTTGGGATAACCTATTAGGGTAGAACCTACCGTGGGGAAGGACCTACTAGAGAAGAGCCTAGACCTAGACGACCTAGGAAAGAACACTACCTAGAATAAGACCTTGGGTAAGAACTTGGAGAATAACTACATTCCATCGTTGGACTCGGTCTATTAGTATCAAGGCATACGGCCACCACCTATAGCATGGCTAGCAGAGCCAGTAGCCGGGGTTGGAAAAGCACCTGTTGTTTACGTTGATCCAAACAAAAAGTAGTATATATATATATACCCCATAAAGGTCGGGCTTCCTCCCACACCTTTGCTTTGCTATTGGGTGTTTAATATGGAAGGGATGTTTGGCCAAATGGAAAGTACGTTGAGCGAGATGAGGGTTTTAGTTAGCGGGGTGAAGAGTCTTATTCTCGAACCGAAGATTCGGATCGTGAGCGAGATAAAGAACCGAGCACCAAGACCAATAGCAAAGAAAGAAGCAGAAGTAGCACCAAGAGCAAAGCCAGCTCGAAAGCTTCTGGACCCATTCTTTTATATCCTTCGGCCAGGTGCATATCCCTCAGTCGCATACCCATATAGAGATCTCGCAACATCTCTTCCTATTCCGTAGCCATACCCCGCAGATTGAGATTGAGATTAAGATTGTAAAGAGCGAGATTCAGACCTTCCTCTCCCCTCGGGGATTGGGGTGGGTGGGTAAATAGTGGTCGAGCCTGCTTGCGCATCGTTGGTCGAGCAATAAATTACTCTATTTCCTGCTAGCCTACCCCTCAATATGATTGCATGCGGGGGCACTTACTATTTCTATATCCCGCCCACCCAACTCATTGGCATTTGGAGAAAGAGCGTGTCCTAGGCACAAAAAAAGTGTTTTATTCACCATGGTCAACGAAAAATCCTACTATATATAAAGCTTATTTCGCCGTGCTTGAGAATAAAGGTATGGAAGTTCACCAACATCTAATTCCGACAAACGGGCATTTATGATTTATGGGCTTTAAGACTAATATGGGCACTTATACCTTAGTACCGAATTTCGTGCACCAAATAATCTTCATTCTTCCGAACTTATAGATCCTTGGCGTCTATACATGCAACTCTACAAACCAGTGTTTTTCTTTTTGCACTAAGGAAAGGCTTCCATTGAAGGGGTGAAGTGTAGATGCTTAATGTACCATACCCTATAGGAGCTAAGTACTGGGTTCATGTTTGGAGTAAGAAGCTGCGATTTCGGGGGATATGGGCTACTCCTCCCATTTTGTAGCAAGAAGCATAGGCCCGGGTATGTTTGTGTAAGCTTTCGCCATTGGTGGGGGGATGTGGGTAGTAAGATGTGATTTCACTGGGTATGTGGAGTAAGAAGCATTCCGACTGACCGTAATGGGTGGGGGGAGCCCGATGGAAGGGTTTCTTTTTTTAGATGCTCAGTAATGGGGATGGGTGAGAGGCGATAAGATGCTTTGATTGACTGGATGGTGACGACTTTTCCTCGGTAGGGCTATGTAGTTAGGGGATGCCCATTAAGATCCATCCGGGGAATAGAATAGAAAATAGAATCCATTTGTTCCCACACGAGTGACCGAATAAAAGCGATACGGAGAGTCACGGGCAACACCTTAAACCGCAGCTAACACATACACATCGAGCGATCGAATGGAGGGTTTGTGAAGCGAACGGTAAACTAGTTTATGACTGGCCACATCTTCTTCCTTAGATCCCACTTTGTAATAAATATCTTGACCAATATTCATTGGCCTTCGGTCCTCCACGAATCGAAAATGACCAAGGATCACTTGCCTAAACGCTCGCTCCCCATTTCACATCGATTGGCAACCTTGAGCCGAATAAATTTCCTATATATTCACGTTTGGGGGTCACTATCAAATGCTACACTTAGCAGGAGGGTTTTTTTTAGGTGCTTACGTAAGATTCATTGATGGGAATTTTGCGGATATGGGTAATAGCGTTGAGCTTGCGAAATCGTTATTAGCGTAACTTGGGGCTTACCAAAGCACTCGTTGGTTGGGTGGCTAGGGATTCCTTTCCTATGACTCGCTCTTTTTCACGCTCGCTAGGGCTTGCCCGATAGGCACGTTAAGGATGTCGTAGTTCGGGCGATTATAATTATTCCCTCCTGCTGCAGTTATTTTTGACGTTACGAGGGGCAGTCTTGAACGATTATTAAGAAAGTGGGACGCTTATGAGTTTGAAACAAATAGGGAAAGACATATGGATTAGAAATGGATCCTGGGCGAGATGGCGTTGAAACCGTTGCTCCCTATGGCCTTGCCTCCTTTGTGGAGGGTATTTATATTAAAGGGAGTTGGCTCAGGTTTGAAACTGACTATTCAAGTCGGTCGGTAGGGACGCTGGCACTTAATCTGCGGGTAGGACTAATCAAACTATTGGGTCACTGGCGTCATAAACTGGATATGGATATTCACCCTGGAACCGGGTCAAGCGCTTATGGTTCTTAATAAAGAGGAGATGAAACTACTCTTGGCTTTTTTATCCGCTCGTTGGCGGTTCTAATGAAAAAAATGGAACTAGATTTGGCATCGTAACTTCATCAATTGGATGAAACGCCTTCACATTAGTAGTGGTTGGCCGGCCCCGCATTCTCCGTTCTCCCGTTCCTCGAATTGCATATCAGCCGTATGTAACGCATCTTCATTCCCTAGCCTCCTTTCCCATGGCGATTGTTGTACTGACCTTAAGGTTGCACACACATCCACAAATTGAATCGCTCATAAAAGATTTTTCAAAGACTTGCCAGTTGTTGTTTTATGGATACAAGACCTTGGATTGGGTTTTCTCGGTACCTTTAGGTTCTTCTTATGACCTTCATCACTACGATCAAGTATATTCTTTACATCGGCATATAGGCTTAGTATATCCCTATTATATGTTGTTTCATTTTTACCTATTTCCACCTTTTTTCATTCGGATCAACATCGGCGATGCAAGGCTAAAACGGGTTGTCATAGACCCGTGTTCAGCCCTAAATATTATGCCCCTCAGGGATGTGCTCGAGCCTTAGGGGGCATCCGATCTCTCCCCTACGAACCTTGTCGTCTATTGAGGGTGAACCCAATCCGAAGAAAAGCCAATCCGTTCCCTCTTATTCGACTTGACTCTAAGTCCTAAAACGGTCTGCTCCCTCGTAGTGGTGCTCGATCGGGAGCCGGAATACAACCTCCTCCGCGGCTCTATTACCTGTCCCACCCCAATAGTAGGAGTTGCGGTTATATCCCTACCTACCTCTTTCCTATAGAGAAATTACCCCCAATACACGAGCAGGAGTGAAGTTTCAAACCTTTCTTTTCAAGCGCCAGTTACCAATATTTGCCTAATCCGTATTTACCCAATCACACTAGTGAAAAAGTCGTCGAGATCTAGTCCGACGAGTCTTTTGTGTGGTATTCTCTATAGAGTGAGGAACATAGATCTGCTTCTTTCCTTGCTTGTAGAGGTGCTAACAAAGATAGTCAAATTGATAGCGTATACTTTGGCCTTGTGGAGTTACACCCCATCCCGACCAATGATTCCATCATAGGCCCCCAAAGCCGACTCATGGAAACATATACTATCGGCCCATCCTCCCGGTGTAAACCTTACACCCATCAATTGCTTGGCTTATCCACTTCTTAGCACCATTTTCCATTAGTACCTTCCATGGATCTTGGAGCATCTCGGTGATGAGCTTACAAGAAGAGTTGGTGCCGAAAAGGAAGGGGAATCCAACTCGAAGACCTCTCCTTAACATAACGAGCAATCGAGTAGACATTTGTTCGTTCCGACGATTGGGGCTTTTCTTCAATCAATCAATCTGCTTGGTCCATGGGCGGATCGAGGCCTCTAAGTCCCGCTTGCTTGCTTTAAGTTGAGTGGATCCGGGAGATAGGGGAGATGTTTGAATCTCGTCATATGCTCGTATGTATGCCCCACCCCGAGGGGATGCCCACCAATGTATTATAGTAGGATTAGCCGTCGATCGAGTGCCAAGCAAGCAAGTTGGGGAGACGAGTGACATCATATTCCGTAGACAAGAGAGTGTGGAGAATCACTTCCAGTTGGAGGGGATTTCGGCAACATCTCATAGTAGTATTAATGAGGGTGGGCATACCTCGGTGGGAGGAGGTCGAGTGACCCGAAAGAGGAAGGAAATGAGTTAAGGTATCAAAGGAAGGTGAAACCCCTATCTATATATGGATATGGCTCCCATTATGAAAAAAACAAACAAACAATTGACCCGGTTCCTTCACATTGAGTGGATCCTTTTCTCCCAACTGATAGGGCTGAAGCCGGCTTGAGGCGAGCAGGGTGGCTCTTCAATTTATTGATGTTCTGGAACATATGACGTCCGTATATAAGATCTCGAAGCGAACAAGTGGGAAACATCCTTTTTCATAAGCAAGTCGAGGTCATCCCTAGCTCCGATCGAGAAGCGCTTTGTTACAGCGGCGATGAGCGAGGACTCGAACGAATAGCCAAGAATTCCGGACTAAAGGGTTAGCGAGTGCCTTCGTAAGAAAAGGTTTCGAAGCGAGATCAAGACAGAGTGATGAAAGGTCGAGTTCGAAAAGAAGTCTATTTCGGGTCCCACCTATGGGATTGAGCTTTCAATGTTTGCATCGTTCCTTCGGAATGGAAGCGACATATTCATTATATACGTCTTAATGAACGTGGGTTGAAAGCCGGGATCGTTTGGGAGATCGATGAGAAGTATCAATGCAAAAACGGGAAAGGTTGGAAGCAACGTCTAACCGAGTTACTTCAATCACAGGGATGAATGCGTTCCCCCTACTATTCCAATGAAAGAACCACCCTTATTATAATAGTAGGGGGGCCCTTCTTAATGCAATTCCGACTATGCTGAAACAAGAATAGTAGGGGGAGGTAAATATTCTTATTTCAGGGGTGAAAAGCATGAATACTCGAAGATTGGTGGGCTGTTAGAATATAAAGTACTTGGGCGGTTATTATCTAGGATTTTGTTGCCTCAATAATAAAGAATTGAGCAGAGTGATCTTTCTCCTAGTAAGGGTGGAATATCAATTGGGGAATGTTGTGATGAGAAGTGTTTTATGATAAGGGGTGAGTCTAAATATGGGGATGGGGAGAGTCGCTTTTTTTGAAAATTATAACCCATAATAAAAGCTGGTCAAGATAAGATTAAGATTTATGGTCCAACCCAAACCTAGCACCACCTTATTCTAGTCGATTCATGAACCAGTGCTCTTTTTCATATTGCCCAGTCATTCTTATTTAAGCCTCGCATTATAATATACGAAAGCGAGCTCGAAACCCATATAAAACCTACCTCCATCGGCAGCATGGGCACTCCATGAACCATTGCAGCCTTTTTTCATCGGCTCTTCTATTGGTAGGCTTAGTTATTAGTGGCCCCATTCGAATAGTACCCATTGCGGACATAGTTGGACCGGATACACCGGAGAGCATGGGTGCTAGCTCCAAGGACCAACCCTTAACGGCCGCTAGCGAGCCCCCTCGGAATAAGCGGGCCGTGAATAATAATGAAATAGCTTTTTTTCATAATAAAGAGGGTTTCACATTAATAATGAAATAGCCCCTCAACCGCATTCATGACCTTTTAATAGGGAGGGGAACTCAATAGACCTTCGGACTATCCCAACAACACCGCCTATGGCGTAGCATACTTCCAAATGGGCCCAGCCGTGCTTATTTGGAATAAGTAGTCGGCGGGCGAGCGAGAGAAGTTCCGCTATCAATGGTGAAATGACTCCCTATCAAGGCGACTATCGTTGAAAAGAGAAGCTAGCGTGCGCTCCCGTAACCGGAAAAAGCTATATGACTCTTGGAACCGGAAAAGCAGCTCTCCCGCTTCGATTGCATTCTCAACAAATAAGAATAAATAGGGGGGCTTATAACTAGATTCGTACTAGCAACGAGAATAACATAATCGCATTCTTTCTTTCCCACCCCTATTATGATCTAAGGTGGTATGGGCGCACGAACTCTTACTTCTATAATGCTCATCGCCCACTCGTTGATAGTAAATATGATCCCACCACCCTTCGACCCGATCCCACAAACTAATTCCCACCTTCAATAATAAGAGTAGGGTGGCTTTCATAATAATAGGGCCCACATGCAACCCATTCATTCTTAGGCGAGCCATCTTCGGAAAGCCGAGTTTCCATCTTCTATCCCACCCACCCCCGTGGTATTATTATCTAAGCGAATCTAAGAATATAATAAAAAAAACAAAAAGAAAGAAATATATTTTATATAGATAGTGTTTTCAATATATCAGATGGATACGCCCTTCTACCCACCACTTTATTACGTGAATAATAGAATGTGAACGAATAGAAAGGCCCGTTCTTCCTAAAGGCCAAACGAGGATGAACCGGAACTTCACCATGCTTATATAATCAAGAGGGGGGAAACGTTGGAAAATCCCAATGAAGGAATAAAGAAAGATGCGGGCTATGTTTAAATGAGAGTGGATCGGCGGTTGGCCGGACCCGATTATGAAAAGAGTAAGAGAGCATCTTTTTATATAGTATAGTAGCAGGGGGAGAGCCCAAATAATAATACCACGCTTATATAATAAAGAGGGCGTATTGGTAACAGAGTTGACCAATGTTTCCACGCCCCCCATACCTTATCAAGTAAGAGAGCAAGGCCGCGTCTATTGACGAATCGTGTACTTGCCTTTCATTTATAGTAGGGCCTATTAGTCACTATGAGAAATGCAGGTGACTTCACCTTATATAAGTAAAAGCTATAGATTGAACATCTTATATAATACTATACTCCTCGGCCGTTATTCTAACTATTCTAATATTTCCAATGCTCGTTTCAACAAGATGCATGCTATTTAGTCTGAGATGCATGCTATCGCGTTTTATAACTATTTGTTACTAACTATATGGGGGCTAGCTATCTAGTGATTCTATGTGCGCACACCCTTAAATATTTGATCTCTTTGGAATGTTGTAGATAGGAAAACCCTCTCGTGGATGGCCGTTGTGGAGGGTAGAAACCGGTAATCATCAAAATTGACAAATCGGGATGGAAGAAGCAAGTGAACAAGGGTGATAGATTCTTCTTTAATTGTATCTCAACAAAGCATAAATTTGAGAAATTCAAGTCTTTCCTATACTGGAACTACTGAGTTCATGTGTTTAAGCTGTTATGAATAAAAGGTAAGCTTACTAGTATCCAAGGATCA
The DNA here is from genome assembly GCA_034641835.2 of Pinus albicaulis. Taxonomy (NCBI): domain Eukaryota; kingdom Viridiplantae; phylum Streptophyta; class Pinopsida; order Pinales; family Pinaceae; genus Pinus; species Pinus albicaulis. The sequence goes on from JAXQQM020073895.1 coordinate 93,854, forward strand.
TGTATACAACATGGCTTATCACTCTTAAGCTATAACCAGTAGTTACACATCCTCTTAATGGGATTAGTACTCTGATTAGTAATGTATAATATGTAACCATCTTCTCTTTGTAATGAATAAAGCATGATTAACCAGAGTCACTCTAATTATGCAAATATAGTTAGCTTGTATCAATATTACAGCTATTCCCTGTTATTACATCATATCAAGTTAATGGAAACAAGATCGTATTGGAATAGAGACCAATGGTCTTCATAGTGAAACATAGCTTACTTGTATAAACATAATATACTAGTTATAGCTCTGTAACGTGTAACAAGAGGTGGAATATGATACCCTATACCCACGGATATGGAACGATGGCAAGTCATAAACCTCTAAAAAGAGTAAGGCAAGTATCCACGGATATGGGATATGGTATACACGGATCTACAGGCAAGTAATGAGGCAATAACTTAAGTATAACCAAACCTTACTTACCTTACCTTACCCGACCTTACCCGACCTTAAAGGAAGACCCTGATCCGACGCCCACCGCTCCTTTTGCATAACCCCGATTTTGAGACTCTATCCTAGAGCTATGCTAGAGAATTGATCGATCAAGGGGCGGGGCCGGTTTCGACCTAATTGAGTTGGCCGGGGGACAAATCGAACGATTATTATGCCCTCGGAAGGAAGGATCGGGCCAGCAGAAACGATCCTTGAACAACAAGACGTTCAGACCCCGTCCCAACTTATTCTTCTTCTCATGCTTAGGCAACGCCGGTCTATCGTGTAGCAAACTTGTATCACGTATCTACAAAGGTTAAGAAGGATGGAACTAATGATCCTAACCTTCCTCGCTTTTAACGACGAACGAATAGAAGAGTCAAACCACTGAACTCAATTGTCAATTCCGCCCGTTTCGATATGCCGTCGCGATCATTGGATCCGTCGTCTGAGCTCGCAATTCGATCCATGATAAGGATAAGCGGAAGATCGAACTACGATTGGAGATCATCCTACACTCGAGCTATTCTCAGAACAAGAACCCGAAGCTCACCTCGAATTCTCCACCGTTAAGCTTCGGCTGACTTAGAGTTATTGTATTGTTGTCCAATGCTTCGGAATAAACGAGAAAACGGTACAGAAACTACTAGCCACCCTACACCAACCACCCTGCCGACGACGATGCAGAGTAACCGGATCATTCATTGGTCAAAGTCTAAAAACGCTTCATCGAAATGCATTTGCTGAGTTTGTTGCCACGCAGCTCGCGGACACCACACCGAACCACCCATTATAAGAATCCGGCCCGCCTCCCGAAGTGATATCGCACTTGCACAAGCGATAGATATTTCCTTGATTGATGGTCGCCGCTAGGCCCGCATGGGTTGGGTAGCGTAGTTGGCTAGTCTCTTCCCCTCCTACGATACGATCATACGATTATATATATGTCCCTGTCCCTTGTCCTTCCTAAGAGCGAGCACATGGTGGTAGCATACGATAGGTAGGCATGGGTCTTGCTACGCCTATGTGGTTTTTATTTTTATGGTATGCTCTCCACCTCCTATGCGTTGTGGCCTCTTAATCTTCCGCCCGCCGCTGTGGTGCATGCATGCATAATTAATACACTTAGCTCTATCGGCAGCGGCCGCTCAGAGCATACTTTTTGTATGCGTATATAAGTTATCAATATAGCTTCGCAAGATAGAGACCCGGGAGAACATACCGAGCGTATCCGGAGAGCTTGTCCGAGCCTGCACTCTCTCGCTTTCAACTCTATATAGTCGCTCAGCCTTCTTTCTTATGCACTCTGAGACCCGACACTCGCTAGCTCACTATAGCTAACTCAGCTTGAAACCCAAGATAGCTCGAAAGCATCAATAAGACGTACCATACGATACGATACGACCAAAGGTGAGGGTATTGGAGGTGCCCAGCGTCTTCTTTGCTAAAAAACAAGTATTGGATGGTCAAGGGTGCTTACTTCAAGGCCGAGAAAGAACCAGTATCAACACCCGTCCGCAAACTAGCCACTACAACATTGGACTTAGATGGATTGATTATCGAGAGCAATCGGTGATGGTCTGTTATGTAGATAAGATGTTCAAGCATGATCTCGTCACTGGATGATGAAATTACATATTAGAATAGTTGCGGTTGGATTGAAATCGCTTCAACAGAAACAACTTCCTACCCGTTCACATATAAGGAGTTTCCGCACCAAGCGTAACCTATCTATCTCACCCCTCTATATCAATCAGTCGAGTTTGGTTCGAGCTTGCAGAGCGAGCCACTATCGACAGGGGGGATTTGCAAATCAAAGCAACAATCCGAGCCGGCCTTTTGCTAGCATGAAATCACCTTTCATTCCTACTAAGTATAGGTAGGACATCCATCCGAAATTTGTTTCACCCGATAACAACTCGCTTTATATACGTAGATTTACTTTTTCAATTAGATTGGCTACTATGCTTTCTTCGACGAACCAACCCCGAATCAATAGAGAATCAAAAATGTTGATTCTAAGGCCACGCCCTATTCTTATTTAAGGCGATCTCTGTTAGTCAAAAGTGCTAGAACGGACAGGGAGACCGACTACTTTTGGTGAGGTGTTTTTTGGATTCGTGCTCCTTCATCCATAGTTGGTGAACCATTCAACCCCATATTGAACAGGGATACTCAACAATAAGTGCTTTCCTCTCATTCGGTATATAGTTGGGCTTGGAAAGTATGGGGGATTCTCATGGCACTTCCTCCTGATGCCACACAACTCTAGCTAAACCAACGTTGGTTCAATCTTGTTCTTTGCATCGGTTTGATCATATGCTAGTTGAGAGCCATGGGTTTGGTGAGATCTCCTTCTTTGACCCGGGGCTCCAAGAAAGATCAATAGAGTTTGTAAAATATGTACAATGTTGGTTTTTTCCCTACCCTATATAATCCCAGTGTTTCCAGATAGAAAGAAGATAGGTGCTGATGTTCCATAGTGGGGCTTCGATGCTTCTCCGTGATAATCTATGTTGCCAGGAAACGTGGGTGCGGGTGCGGGGACGGGGACGGGGACGGCATTTTTTGAAACAGGGTGCGTGGGTTCGTCTGGGTATTTTTATATTAATATATATTATAAATTATAAATTATAATTTATATATCATATATAATACTATATTTTATAAATTAAATTTATAAATTATAAATTTAATGAAAATTAAGACTAAACAAACTATAAGAACAAAAATTTAAAATATTTTTTTGAATTTTATATTTTATAATTTTATATTTTTTCAAAATTTTTTATATCCAAATTAACGCTCTAAACTAAAACTAAACCAAAAAAATCTAAAAGTAAGAGTCAAACTAAAAAAAACGAAATCTAAAACCTATCATAAAATAAAACTATTTTAAAACTAACGCTATCAAAAGCGGAATGAATAAAAAACTAAGATTTAAATCTAAACTAACAAAACTAAAAAATTAACAAATCTAAACCTAAACTATACTAAACCCTTATGCACGCAAAATGAATCCGATCAAAACAAATCAACGCATACATATGATATTTCTTATCCGCATGAGTTTCGAAAGTTGGGCGACGGGAGGAGGAGCCCGATGTCGACGCAAAGCGTAATCGAAGGCTCGGTAGCAGAGAAACTATGCGTGTCGAAAGCCACACTCTTTTTTTTGTGTGCGTTTTGTTGTGCAGAGTTAACGTCCACGACAGAAGAAGGATGGAGCTCGAGGGATGATCGCTTCGTTTTCCGAGTGCGTTTATTTGCGAGGTTAATGATGCTACGACGGTGTAAGAGGGATGAGGAAAATGGTTCGATAGCGAGAGAATGTCGCGTTTGCGAGCAGTGGAATGCTAGGCGGTGAGAAAGAATGGGAAGCGACGTGCGGAATGAAGAGTGTGGAGAATTTAAGAGTCAAGACTAAACAAACTCTATTTTATTAAATTATAATTTATTTTTAATATTTATTAAAATTTAATTAAATTTTTTAATTTTTTAATCATTTAAAAAAATTTATATATTTGAAAAAAATTGTTCATGAAGAACCCCCGAAGAACCTCGAAATTTCGGGTTCTAAGTACCCAAACGATGGGTTCTTCATACCAAAAGAACCCAAGAACCCGAATTTTTTTTTGAAGAACTCGGTTCTTCTGAGAAGAACCCGGTTCGTTTGGGTTCTTCAGGGTACTTGGGTGCGGAGAATCCGATACTTGGGTGCGGGAACCCGGTGCGGGTTCGGGAACCCCACCCCCAGGTGCGGGAACCCGTGCAACGTAGGTGATAATGTACCCATTGACCCGAATCCCTAGTTATGGCATGAATATAGGGAAAAATATTGAGCCCGCCCCAATCTCCAGGCAAGTAAGCAACACCGAACATACCCTTTGAATGAATCTGAGTTTCCATGTGCGGTTCGATGAGCATGCATGCTCATGGGCCTCATTATTGACACGAATCTCCTGGGTTTGAGAACCATAGGGTAGATGGGGTAGTCATGCCGCTCCTAGCTATACCGAACCCCAAACGGAATGATGCTTCAAGGGTCGATCTTAGTTGGTCAATGCTCCCCTTATAGAATAATAATAAATAGGGTCACGGATCTATCAAAAAGGAGGGGTTATCTATAATATGTACTACCTTGCTAATACGAGAATACCGCTGGTGGAACATGTTTAGTTTACTCGATTGACACTCGTACTTATTTCTAGAGTGCTCACCCTGGGTAGGTCGGTTTATCCTATTCATTTACCTGGAGACATAAGCTGATGGTTGACTAGGAGGACCACAGTAGTTCCTTATTAAGTTAGCTCTTAATGAGTAGTCTACTGATCCTATAGTCTCTTTGCTTCAAACGACGGTCATAGTAGAGAACCTAATAGCTACGGTTTCGGCTCTCCAAAAACTAGAGTTTGAAAGTGGTGTTTTACCGCTTAAAGAATTGCTGCACAAAATAAGATTCCTGCCATTCCATATTTCTACCGCCGCCATGAGCTGAGGATTGGGACTCGGGAGCTTGCTCTATATAAAATATTGGATCAATTTCCTGCACCAACTATGTATAACGCGCTATAAGGAGGAATAGGAGTAGCTACATAAGGCCTACCTATGGTCATATTAGTAACCTGGCTCTGCCCTTGATCATGGTGGGGATTACCCCCAATATTTCATTCTTAGATAACGTTGAATGCTTCTGAATGGCTTGGTGAATCAACCAAAAACTAAATAAGTGTCTAGTAATTACATGGCCGGGAGTGAAAATAGAGAAAGCCCGTGGGAATAACTTATAGTGGTAGCAAAACGAAGCTTGCAACTGAACGGTACGAAACACAGAAATGTTCCTACCTGGACTAGATGGAAAGAATGACGATGCATTACATATATGTTTATTCACTATTTGAAGATCATATTCCATTCATAGCCTGAATGTGGAACGGATTATTCGACTAGATCAAATGGAGCTGGGTCAACTTCTGGATTTGGATCTGCTTGAACTAAATCTGTTTGAACCGCTGCTTATACCTCCGCTGCTGGATCATTTATCGGTTCCCGGTCATGGATCGGCCTCTCGGAACAACCGGCTCTTCCATGCAAAGAAATAAGAGAACAAATGAAAATGACAAGAATAAGGGAATTTTTAAGAGTGAGGTGACTTCCTTCCTTCGAACCATTTAGCCAAAATATGTTCCGACGGGCAAGGATGTTCCAGGAGCTAATCTCGGTCCAGCTAATGAAGTAAAATGCTACCTTGGGCTTGCCTAACTAAGTTCTCTGGGCTGGCCTTCCAACCAGGGAGCCAACAAATAAAAAAAGAAGATCCCTTGATGGGTTACTCCAGCTATTAGTCTAGCTTCCCACCGGCCTGCCTACACGGATTAATGCCTAGACCCCGAGGGAGGCCTTAACTGCTCGGGGGTGAAATGCTTCACTTCTTTTTTGCATCCTTCACTTCTATGGTGCTTGCTTCCAGCTTCAGCAGTAGACCCAGCAGCAGAGACCTCACCCCCGTAGCTAGATTAGTAGTATATGTCCCCAACCTAAACTAATCTAGTTGGGTACCTGAAGTAAAATGAGTGTAAAACCGGGTAGCTCCAAGTATAGGTGCTGTCGGCTGCCTGGGTAGCTCCTCGTTCAGTCTGTGGGCTGTCCTAAAGTCGAATCGAAGGGCCTAAACTTCAGCGGTCTCTTGGAACTTAACCGGGCTCAAGTAGATGGATGCTCTGTCAAGGGACTGTCCATAAGCTGACTTCCGGATATAAACAAAGGCTATAATAGTCCTCCCTCGAGCTGCTTGCCTTCCATAATAAAGTATCCCAGGGAAAGAATCCAATTCCTGGTGATGTTTAGCAGTTGTTCTGGATGGACCTAATGGGCCTACAATTCTAATGCTTCTGAGCTAGCAGAGATAAAGGAGTAGGGTGGGTGCCTATCCTTCACCCCCAGGGAAGAAGAGATATCAAATTGTGGATAGCTTTCCTCACCTTCCTAAGTCAGGTGAGCCATCAAATTGAAGAACTAAAAGGCCGCCATCGCCGCCATCGAGTATAAAGTAAAGATAATAGGTGGGTTGGCTGGTAACAGTGCAACAAAGAAAGGTAGGTAAGGTGGTAAAGGGTGGTTCATAGACTAGGCCCCTAGCTACTGAGTGAGCATTCCTGGCTAAAGCAAGTGGTTATAAGTAATTAGGGTAAGTGAGGCAAAGGGTGGTAAACAAAAAAGGTTCGTTTTTTCATCGATTTCAATAATCCTTCCGGCTTCAAAAGGGTGGTAATATGAATGTTCTGTTCCCCCCCACTTAATATCTAAATTCTGGGAGTATTGAAAGGCAGGACGATCCAACTAGCTGTCCGACATAAAGTCGTTTTCCTGTGGGCAAGGGTAAATCCAAATGTTCTAAGTAACGACTGACCCCTACCCATTCAATCTCTGAAGTTAAGGCAGTACTTCCAAAGGCAGCAGTTCTGATCTAAGGGTATCACAACTTGGTTGTCCAACATAAATGAAAACAAAGGCATAGGTAATACAACTGGTCGAGCTAATTGCGTACCTAAGACGGTATATCTAATTAGTCCAGGGGAGTATTGAATCATTAATAAAAGAGGGCAGTTCCTACGATCCAATACTACTGGTTGTTCCTTTCCTGTGCAACCCATTCCAATGAAGTAGGTAGGCATAGAAAGGGTTATAAAGAGTCAAGGTGGTTGGTAGCTATAGGTGGAACAAAAAGAAAAAGCAAGTAGGCTAACCAAACAAAGAAAAAGTAATACAAATGATGTGAAAAGTGCCCACCCAACCGGGCGGGGCCCTAAAAAAATAGAGGACGAAGCAATGGTGAATTTGACTCTTTGCACCTTTCCCCCTTAGATTGATTACTTGGGAAATGAAGTAAGCAAAGGGATAGAATTAAAGCAAACAGGGGAAAAGACTACGGGCAGGGACGAGCTATCTCTTTTCTCTATCCATTGGGGTGGGTATATTAAGTAATTGATGCATCACCAATTAGGTGAGAATAATTCCATTCTCTTTGTGTTTTATTTCACGCAGCGGAAAGAATCTCTTTTTAAGCCCCCACCCACACGGAAACATCTAGCCTGGCAGGAAGCATTAAGTAAGCGCGCCTGTTCTTTAGCTCATTGTATTTTCTACGGTTCGTTAGAAATGCATATATGCTTAGATAATCTATTTCGATGTGTATCTGTGTTATAGTGATAAAAAATATATTATTGAACAGCAGGCCATCTCTAAGTGGCTACTATTACCTTTCGAAGTGAAAAAAAAGAATGATGAACTACAGCTTTCATCACTAAGAAGAGTCATAAAAGCTTTCACCAATATTTGGCGTTTCCCACTTGAAATAGAGAGAGCCTCTGGTTTGGCCCAGGGAAGTGGAGTTTGCTCCAGTTCCAAAACCGCTTCATTTGCCATTATTTATGAAAAATAAGATTTCCTTTTTCTGGGGTCAGACGAACTAGGTCCAAGAAACTGGAGATTCTTTTTAAGAAACTCTACCCTTTCATCTCGTTTCTATCTGCCTGCTAGGAGTCCTTGAACTTGAACTCTCATATCTACGTGATCCTCGCATATCCACTATATATGATCTTGCATAGAGACATTTTACTTGTCTCTAGATTTCCCGCCGCTACGAGAACAACCAAAGGAACCCGTCGCAGTCCACACGCGCATTACAAATGTGTGTGTGAGGTGCGATACATATTTGAGGATTCTGCGGAGACTCGCAACAAATCCCAAAGGCCAAACTAGCATATCTACGTCCTGGCAATGAAAAAGAATAAGAATTCAATGAATGTGTACGTCCTGTTATCACTCGGGTTTTCCTAGAAGTTGTGTAAGAGGAAAGTATACCCGAGGTAACCACAAACCAACCTTCAGATGCAGAATCTAGCCAATCTGCATCCAGAGAGGGCTCTCTCTTTATGATTTATCTTTGTTCTTAGAAGGTTTTAGGCTAGTTACAAATCCAAGAGTTTGTTTTGAAATATGGTGGAATCCAAAAACTAAGGGCAAGGTTGAAAGTTTTCAGTCCATTGGGCTATGGAGTCAAAGGATGGCTTTACTGGATTTCTATTTTAAACACAAGATGGTATTACAGGGCAAGATAGCTAGACAGAGAACAATCCTTAAAATTTAAAGTGGATGGGATGATTTTGAAGGGATGAAAGGCAACTAAGAATCTTTCACCATGTTCAAAAGAAAGAAATGAGATGACTACAAACAAAGAGAAATGAAGAATTATTTATTATAGTAATCAAGAATGTTTAAATTAGCAAAGCAAGAGCATTTAAGAATTCGTGCTTATAACCAATTTAGAGGAAAACATTAAGAACAATCACATCTGAAATCAGAGTACAATTAAGTAAATTCTGATTCAATCCTTTATGTAAATTATTCAGAAATGGACATAATGATATTATAAACTAAAATAAAACTTAAGACAAAGGATAGAAAGACTTATTGAACTGCAGTCCAACACATGAATCCTGCAAAAAGTCCCGAGCTTCAAATCGTCATCCAGTAAGCCACGAATAAATTTCTCCAAAATGCTTTTATTCCGAAAATCTCAATGTTACAGCAGAGTAATAGAATCCACCCTCAACACTCTCTTTGAGGGTTTATTTATACAAATTCTAAACTAAAATATCTTGAAAAAATATCAAAATTGGTTCACAAATCTCTCCAACTATTTTACATAAATAGAACTTAAGTAAAAGACACTCAAACTAATGCATATATTTGGAACTATTTTTTATGGATAGGTGATGACAAAGAGGAGAATTCGAATTTGATCCAACTCTTAGTTGATGATGAGGCATCCAAGTCACTAACTGCTTCCTTTCTTTGTGCATTCTGCTCCAACAATTCTGCAAACTTGGGGTCCAATGATACCTTGTTATTTCTCAATCCGTAATAGATATGTAAAAATTGAAAGAGTTTATTGTATATAAATATGTTGGTGAGATAAACCTCTTTCACTTTCCTAAAATTTCTCTCCAGTTGTGCGCAATAGGCTCTGTAAAACGATGTGTAAAACAGAGTTTTACAAAGTCTGAAAAATAGCCTCTAAAGATGTGCATGTATCTCTCAGCCTGAACTCACTGTGGAAAAAATGAGATAGGTTTTTGTAGATGGGTCTCTTAGGAACAAAAACCTCCTTCAGTTTTGTAAAATGTATTTCTGACTGGCCACAATATTTTCTGCAAAATGATGACTTAACAGGAATTTTCTGCAAAAAGTGCTTTCCAACATTGTTTAATATTTCCAAAACCATAATGGCTGTTAGAAAAGTGAGAGAGGTTTTTTTTAGATGGCCCTCTTAAGAACATAAACCTCCTTCAGTTTTGTAAAATTCATCCTGGATTGATCACAATAGTTTCTGCAAAACTATGACTAAAATATGCAATTTCTGCAAAAATGTTCCTTCTTGTTATGTTTTTTCATCTTTTTACTTTCTTACTCTTTTGACTGTTTTACTTTCACTTTAGATAAAATTCAATGTTGGTGAAAGTATTTTCATCTTTTTTTACCATTTTACTGCCTCTGTAATTACTTTTACTGTTTTACCTTTGACTGCTCTGTAACTTCATTTTAACTTGCACTCTGACTTTTACCTGATACACTTTAACCACTGATACTCTTTAACTGTTATGCTTTTCCTATCCCTGTAATTTCTCATTTCACTTTTACCATTCACTATGCACATTTCATCATTCTAATCTCTCTTTGACTTTGTATACAAACTGTTTGTTGAATGAAGATATTGAATTAAAATCTGAGAATTTGGAGTAAACAATTTTGTCAACTAGTATTGAAATTGTTGGTCCAAATCCATATTCTAATGGTAACCTGCTAAAATCAAACAATTTGTTAATGAAATCCAGGTCTCTATGAGGGGCGTTCAATGGGGTTACATTCAGGGCTGCCGGAGCTTCCATTTTGGTTCTTATGGATTCAAAACGGAAGTTTCTGGGTTCTTCACAGGCCGGGCACGATTTTGGTCTTACTGAGGGAAATTGGCACAATTGCAGGTTCTGGGGAACAATTTACAGTCGTAAAACTCAGGGAATGATCTTAGGAATAAGATTTAAACACTGATTCAGCGAAAAACAAGGAAAACAGAGTTATACTTGCAGTTTCGGGGCGGAATAGGATAAATACCTGCTTTTGGAAGAAAGCTGGTTCTTAACAGGTAACAGGCGGTAGCAGGAGGACGCTTGAACGCAGGTCTGGCGGATTTATGGAGCGAAATTGAATGGAACAGTGGATTTCAATGAAAATTTGAAAACTGTAGCAGAGAGCACAGTCGCGTTTAAAAACGAAAATAACGGAAAAAACATGAAAATTGGCTTTATTTACAAGTTAAAAGGGTTCTTTAGTTTTTCGAGGAGTGACGTCATCAGTGTACGGACTGACGTATGCAAGGTCGGGCGGTAAGCAGTAAGCGGTAAGCGGTAATCCCCGCACCGCTTATTAGCAAGGGCGGTATTAACTGCGAGGGCAGCGATTCCACAAAGTTGTTGACGCGTGGACGGGTGACTAGTCAAATACCACTAATCCCCCGCTGGTTAAAATGCTGACAAGGGATGGGTAGCGGGATGAATGCTAGCCGTAGATCTTACAGTGGGAGATCGGACGGTGGAAAGGTCGAATAGATGGCGGGGTTTTCGCGTGCGGGCCCGGCGGGTTTTAAAACACAATTAACTCTATTTAAACATCCCGGGGGGCATATAATAGGCGGAAAGGTATGATTATTAGTTAATTCAAATAATTAACTAATTCCATGGTTATAAAGGAAATAGGGGTCACGGCGGGGTTAAAATGTCGGGTGAAACGCCAGGTGGATGAGCCACGTTGGCGCGGGGTTTTCCAAAGTTTAGCTTTGAAAAAACTTTGGATTTATTTATATTTTTGTGTTAAACATACATATCGTATGTTTAAAGTTTTTTGTATATATGTTTTTATTATATGGTAACAAATAAACATTATTTAATTACCATAAGGGCGGGATTATAATATAAAGATATATTTAACCAAAGGGCTTGTGAAGCGGGGTTTTTAATGAATATTTGGGAAAATAATTACTTTGGTTAAACTTTATAATAGAGGGGTTTTTGGGGTATTTATGAAAAATGAGTTATATACTTAGGATAGGGCATTTTACTAGGGATTTAGTAAATAAAGTTAAACATCAATATGACAAAGGGACAAGGGAACTCAAAACACTTTGCACATCTAAGAAAGTGATAATTTTTGAAGTAAATTGCAATATCTCATCTTCAACACTTAAACTTAGAATAGTAAGTTATTTTGAGGGATTTTGATGGAATTTTGCATGATTCTCCTAAGTAAAATTGGATTTTACTTAGGAAAAAGTTTAAAGTGAATGATTATAATGATGAATTATCTCAAGTACTTAGGTCTTTTTGATCATTAGGCCGAGGGTCCGGTCCCTCCAAAAGTCAAGGAAATGCCTTGAGCCCCTTTGATCTCCAAATACCTTAGTACTTTGGGGGAAATTAGTAAAACTTTAAGGGAAAAGTGATGAGGGAAGTTAATGATTTTGACTTTGCTTGCTGTGATTTTCCAGTGTATTTCCTGCTTTAGTATTTGTGATGAAAGTAAAGGATCAAAAAACATGTAGCAGCATCATTCATCAGATAACACTTTGCAGCACCATCTACCTACCCTATCTACTTGACACTACCATTTTCTCTTCTTTATTAGGGTGCATTTAGACTTGCAAACCCTTTTCAATCTTTTTCTTTTTACATGGCAAATCTATCTAAATCTACCCTTATTACATCCAAGGGCTCAGATTAAACTGTTGAGCACCTTTTTTAACTCTACCTATCTACTTATCTGCCAAGATTAAACTGTTTGGTCAGATATTTATTCTCTATTCTATAACAAGAAATTGAAACATGAATGAGTCAAGTTTAAACAGTTTGACTCTTCATAAATTGTGGCAAAAGTTTGACAAGCTGCACACAATTGCTTTATTACAAAAATGAAATAGTAGTGGCATTTGGATTTGCATACTTTCCTTGGTCTATTTTTTGCTTGGGGTTCATTTCTTTCACTTTTTTTTGACCAATTTATTTTTCTTACCCTTTGATTTTTCTTTTGGGGTATACCCTCTTTACATTTTTTAATTTTTTTGATTTTTTGGTTTTTCAATAATATGGAACACCTTTGCTCAAGAAAAAGGTTTGAACATATTCCATAGTTCAATCAAGACAATCATGAAAAATGACACCTATTGGTATAGGAGTCTAACACGTCCAAAAAAACAAATAAAAAATATAGAAAGAGATAAAGATTCAATTTCATTCTATCTAATAGCATCTAGTTCTAGACTAATAGCATATGGAACTTATAGAGCAGCTAGAATTAGCTTATTCGCTGTAGCTCAGGGGAACTAGCTAGCTTATTCGCTGTAGCTCATGGGGGGACTAGCTAGGGGAATCAATTACACATAGTGACTTGCTTATCAATACTAATGGGAGGGAATAGGAAGGAGTCATGACTCAATAAGCATCACAAGTAAGGCCCGGAGGGACTCGGCCGAGGTTACGAGGTCGAGGAGATTACAGTATACCTTATCCTACTTCACTCTCTACCTCTACTAGTTCTATACTAATAGCATCTAGTTATCTACGAGGCACGTAGCTCAGCTAAATAGTTGTTAGGAGTTAGTCATTCTATTAGGATTTAAATCTAGATATAACTTATATTATCAGCTTTGTTGAGTGGATCGTCGGAACTGCCCTGTTGGATGGAGCACTACTGCCTGCCTTAGGAATAGAATCCCCTACACTTACAGCGTTGGACGGGGGGCTTAGAGCTGTTGTACCGTACAACATTCACTGGAATTACACTGACTTAATTTAGATGCTAGATACCGCGTATGAACTATTGTTATCGCCGAGCCTTGACTACTTTACTATATGATTCATCAACTTGAATCCACTGCCTAGGAATAGACCTATTTGCCTTTAACATCAATTCCGCTACTCACTTTATTTCTATTTACCAACCGGAATACCTAGACCTTGATAACTAGACCACCTTAATGAATCTTAATGAATCGCTTAGGAAGTAGGTACATACTGCTGAGATCTTCTCTTATAACAACACCGGATGGATGGTCGGTTGAATCCTCGCGCTTTCCTTTTTATATGAAGTAGGTAGGTCTATAAACAAAAGGTAAATACAAAAGTTCGAAGTGCTTACTCACCCTACTAAGATAAAACAAGTATTGTGGTTGTTGAACGCCCGTCCATCCAACAAGGCTCTCTCTCTAATTGACTATCATTCCATTTATTCAACCGTGTATAATAAGTTCTGGCTTACGTTCCTTAATTCGGCAGTTCCCACCCAGGATCTCTGCCTAAAGTTTCTGGAATAGAATGAATCCGGCAGTTCAGTTCAACGATCTCAGCTGAAGTTCCCAGGATATCCGCTAAGGCTTCTGGCTATATAGAATAAATAAGGCAGTTCTTAGGATTCAAACCCACCCGCGGCTGTGCGATCCACCCACTTAAATTAATCCAATGCTGGTAATTCTAAAGTTAATATCAATTAAGTGCCCACCCAAGCTTGCTCGCTCATACAATCTATGGAGTCGGTAGTCTTCTGTCTACTCATCAATCCGGCGGCAGTTCCGACAATCCTACACCACCGTTGGTTCATCCCGTCCTGAGAAAAGAATAAGCAGCAGTACCAAGTAAGTGATTCATGAAGCAAGTTCTCTAGGGAAGGTATAGTGCTGAAGGTGGGTAGGTACTGTGTAAAGGCAGTAATAAAGGTAAGAGTAAGCTTGCTTGGTTCATCCCATCCTGAAAGAGATATATAAGTACCAAAGTACTAAGCGATTCATTTCATCAAGTGGTATTAAAGCTAGCAGGTCTAAGTCCTCTGGTGGGGTAAATAGGTTAGGTAACAAGGGAAGGTAGGGTCAAGGGTTAATAGCATGCCTTTACAAAATATTCCTGGTTGAAGCAAGAGATTGGGGCATAGTGGGGGTAGTTAGGGGCTAAGGGTGGTAAATAGAACAGGTGGTTGGTTGGAGAGTAGGTCGTACCTTAAGTAGAGGCAAGTAGGCATAGGTAATACAACTGGGAGGTCTAAGTGCATACCCAAGCCAGTAATATATAGTCCGGGAGTATCGAATCAAATAAAGAGGGCAGTAATAGTAGTAGGTTTTAAGATCCCATTATTCCTATTATTCTCTTCGCGGACACGTTATCTACGCATTCACCTCGCTTTACATCCCACCCATAAACCCATTGTAAATCAGTCTCGTCGTTACACACCCTGGCTGGGCACCCATCGTTATACAGAGAAAGAAACTTAAGCCCACAGTGAACCTACCTGCCTGCCTGATCTCTTATTTCTCTCTGCCTTAGATATCTTGAGACATGTCCGTCTCTCGATCTTGCTACCCAACCACCCAAGAGCTTGGCAGAACGCTTTGCTCGAACCCGACCTACGAACGAACCTTCGAGACCTTAGACCTGCCTGAGATGATAGACCTTGCTGACTGACACTGCTTCTCTCTTTACTGCCTTCCTTACACTGGCTCTACTTACTCTCCCTTTCCGTTCTTTCTCCATTCTTGTTTTCTCTATCTCTATTCCCGTCTTTTTCGTTTATCCATACTCCTCTCCTCGACCTCGTAACCTCGGCCGAGTCGATGGCGGCCTTGTGTCGAGAGTTCGGCAAGCTCACCCTAACAGGCCTTTTGTCGAGAGTTCGGCAGGCTCACCCTCCCGCTTCTTTCTTTTTTTAGCTCTGGCGTTCTGCCCACGGTTATTGAATCAACCAGTTAACAAAGATTCTTATGATAGGAGATCATCGCCAAGATAGAGGGGCCAGTGCGCGAAGTAAGCCAGTGGTCGGTCGCCAAATAGGAAGGAAGTGGTCGACGATAAGGAGGCGGTCATTTACAAGAGGTGGTAGTCATTATAAATAGCCCATAAGTGCCAGTGGTCATTGATTCGAGGTCATTGCTTTAAGGTCAATTTTGATAGCCGCTAGTCGATCCTAGAGTTGATGCCGGGTGTCGATGCCTTCTTGGATGTTTTGGAACCAATATATCATTTCTTATTGGAGGATTTATTCCTTTAGGTGTTGGAACCGATGAACCATGCTTACTTACAATGAAACCTGCTTTTGAGAAGTTGATAAGACCCATTGGTGTATTATAACTTATATAATGCAACCTTATAAAATGAACCATCTGTCAATAGAGGCGTTCCCTATATTCACAATCCGCCTTCTGGCCACATTCACTTAAAGCCGCACCTGCCCACATCTTACGATAGAAGAGTTCCAACTGACCCTTCTGCCAAGAACTGAATAATTAGCTATCTTACTCTATCTTATCTTTAGTCCCCTTCATACCACGTCTAATACCCATCATACCCATAGCATGCACCCCTCATTCCCAATAGCACGTCCCAATATGAGGTGACATCACAGAGAGAATAGATGGAGCGGTCCGCCGGACGGGAAACACCCAAATATTGAGCCTTAGCCTCTCACCTTTAGCCAAGCCCACCCGAAGATACAAGCCAATAGCCAATCATTGACAGAAGGTCATTCCCAGAAGGAGTAGCTACATAGCCCCACCCTACACATACAGAAACCTCGATCCTCAAATTGGAAATACAACCCTCGACCTAGACCCTATTACATCGTTGCAACCATGGCCCTTGACCTAGACCCTTTAACTTGACCCAACCGTGGCCCTCGAACTTGAACCTCTCAAAATATGGAGCCTTGGTAATGTGGTTACCTGGGTGTACTAGATGGAGGAAATGACCCAGCGTTAGAAATTATTATTCACAAGAAAGAGGTAGTTTCATACGCCAGTAAGGCCTAGCCGATGCCAAGAGGTTAGTGCGTGTGGTCGCCCGATAGCCCCCCAGGAGGTGGCTGATGCTTTCTAGTAATTGATTGATCGAGTTCAGTGAATAGAGAACTTAATCTGATGATCACGCTAGCCATTCGGAGCGGCCAGGGGGAAGTTAGTACCCATTCCCCAAACTACTCCAACCATTTTCTCATCGGGGCACTGAAAGTGAATTTCTTATTGCTTAGCTATACCCTTTGACAATGTCTCTCTATCATAGCCGATAGCCAATAGTCGATGCCAGGTGTCAATCCAGTTGATCCGGGAGTCCATGCACTCGATCCAGGCGGGTCAGGTGTCAATTGATTATTGTATGTTAGGGAATCGACGCCTTCTCTGAAATCCCCCTCTATGTGTGTTGTAACAGTCAGTACATGACGTTTAGTCCGTGCCAATTAGTCAATCATAGTCAGAAGGAGCCGATCATTGCCGATATACACACATAGCTGGTTCTATTTGCCTTATGGGCAGTGTTTATAGTCGCTAGTCATTTAACAACAATAGTTCGTACCCACTTCAAATATATACCATACATTCATACCTCATAGCTGCTCTTACTCTTCAACAATACCGTAGAAAATACTCAAATATAACATATGCTTCTTACTCTTCAACAATACCGTAGAAAATACTCTATATAAAGAGTACACGCACATGGCGCGTTATCAGTTTCACTGTAGTCCCATGCCCTTCGCCCTGGTCCAATCAACCAATTCTTCGCTTACGCTCTGCTTTATAAGTGCCTCTTCCTTATAAATAAGCCACGGGTGTAAAGCGAGTGAGAAACTTGCAGGGTGCGGGTTCCTTACCCACAGCTTCTATCAATCCTAACCCACCCACTGCTGATCTCAATCCTCTATCTTTAAGAAGAAATCCTCTATCCTACGGCTATGCTTCCTCTATCTGTCCTTTATAAATCCTAAATCAATATATCTATCCAAAATCTTTCCTTACCAGAATGAACGAGTAAGGCAGGGTGCGGGTTCAGTGACTCAGGATAAACAGGCAGGGTGCGGGTTCAGTGATTTACCGGTAGGCAGGCTGTGAACGAGCTGGGGAATGACAGGGTGTGAATGAGCTGTTGCGATGTAGAGCCCTTCGTGTGTTCCTGACTTGGTGGTCCGTTGGGGTAGAATGGGAGGAGAGGCCCAAAACCTCGACCTATCTGCCAGAGCCAACACGCTTGCTTTCATATTACGTCATTATATATTTCATAATGAAAATGCCCCTTTTTCCCATTTCTTGGAGCCTCTTGACGGCCCATTCCCCTCTGCTTGGGGCACACTACAGGGATCGTACCAACTCACTACCTAGCTAGAGATTATTATTAGCCGCACAGTGCCAAGTGGATATACTACACCCATTCCAGGGTTCAGCCTATTAGGTACGATTAGATTTTGAGTCCAGCCAGGACAAGCACCCACCCTTTCACTTACTGGTACAAAACATGGTTACACGATAATTAGGTGTTTCCATTAGGTAGGTGTTTCCAATTATGAGGTGGAGGTTTTTTCCAATGAAGTGACACAATGTTGTGTGTTTTTTCGTTAGGTTAGGTTAGGTTAGTCAGTTAGTTAAGGTCATCCCAATAGCACCAAGCCCAGGTTTTCGACGTTACCTTTTCTCAATACCATGTGCCCCGTAAACGGTGATTCTATGTGTTTACCTGTTATCTTTATCGCGTGCCCAGTGAGTGAGCTTAGTGAGCCAGTGAGTAAGTCATTCCCGATAGATAGCATAAGCCCCGTTGTTTCACGTTCACTTTTCTCTTTACCACGTGCTTTGTTAGTGAGGTGAGTTAAGCGGCAGTCCCGATAGCCCGTGAGAAGGATGGTGTTCTATGTGAGACCTTTTATCAAGACCCCGTGCCCTGGAGGTGTTCGTGCTTTACCAGTTCAGTTAGTGAACAGGATAGGAATAGAAGGAAGAGGAGGAGGAAGTATTATATACGTGCTTTTATCAATTCAACATGCCCTGGAGGTAGTGGTGATTCTAATGCTTTGAGCTTTAGCGCTTTTAGGCCTTATAATAGCTTTTACCCTTGAATTTCATACTTGAATCTTAGTAAGACCGTGGAATTGATGAATAGGTTTACCCACGTAACTTAGGTGTGGAAGATAGATAGATAGGATAGTCGAAATTCACTTTTGACTGGTGGAACAAGGCAGTCACATAAAACAACCCACATATTGACATCACGCTACGGCGCTATGGCACACAGTACGGGAACAAATTAGATCCTTACTTGGGCTGGACCGCATGGTTGGGCAATTGGTTGGACTTTGTTTGCGGCTACTCAACCGGGATACTCCGCTTTGATCCCCGGCTGTTCAGCTTGGCTTGGATAATGGACTTGACTCAGATACCGAGATTGGATTCCCTGAGCTCCTGGGATACTAGTAAGCTCATTGGTTGGGATCATTGGCCTGGATACTTGGCTTTTATACTCACTCGGGCTTGGTTGGGCTGCTCTCTTTGATTACTCGGCTCAGATACATACTTAGGGCTGGTATACCCGGCATTGATAATATCTAGGAATTAGCCCCTAATACTTTACATGAAATGCTTGGCACTATATGGATGTTACTTTATTATATAAAGGAAGGAGCCCCTAATGCCTAATGCTTAATACTTTATGCTAAATACTAAAAGCTCACAGAGACAACTTATAAGTCATATCGAAGGAGCATAGGGGTTTTATTGGAATCTTACTCAGTGAAGGAGGCAATTTGCTTCATTGGCACCTATGGAAACTAATTACTCGAGCTGAGCATTAACTTATGCTTTATTAGGTAGTAACATATTTTGGTAGCTTTATTCAGGCAGCTTAACTTGTTGTTTATTTGACGCTAAATAACGAGGATCTATTGCAACTCAACACGCCGGATACAGGCAGCTTTAGTATTGAGGATTGGGGGGGGGAACTTCTTAGCTCACACGACGCACACCTCCATATACGTAGGGTGGGATACTACCACAACCAGGGGGATACCACTAACGCATGGGAGGATACCAGTATTCCGTAGTAGGTAATTATTCGGGCTAACTTTCACCATACTATTTTGGCTACAAACTACTTGATTTCTGCTACTATAAACTGGAGTATCGCTACTGTTACGTGACTTTCCTCTACTGATACTGTAGGGATTCCTACTACTAATAAGACTACTGCATCGAATACCCGACGGGAAGCCACTAATTATGTAGTTAGGAGAGATAACCCTCTATACCGACCGCGTGTGTAGCCGCGGAAATTATCCTGCCAACCCCCGGTCACCAACAACTACGAAGAGGTCAGAATCCAAGCGTAGTTGCTTCCCACCGCCGTGGAGTTGAAGGTTGGAGTTAAGGTCAAAGTTCTGTTCTCCAGTCTCCAGGTCACTATTGGAAATATGCGAAGGACAAGAGCCACCTCATCTCAACCAAGGCGAAGGACAGCAACTGACTGGGCAAATGGGCTGGTGTGGGAATCTTGACATCATTGTTTATTATTGGCTCTGGCAACACTGACTGCAGGAATTCTTGGCTTGGTGTTAATTCCCTATAAGCTCTAACTTACTAGATATAAGATGCTTCTGGATACAATGGACCTTGCCTTTATCCCTTCTCTAGCAGAAAGCCAGACAGACAGACAACTACTACATACTATCACATCGATAGCTTGTTCCGACTTTATGCACATCCTAGCCTTTTCTAGCTTGTTCCGATATTTGTACATGTTTCTAGTATCGTGCTGCTGGTAATTCTTTATATATGTAATTATGCATTTCAATTGAGCTTTTACTTACTATTTTCTCATCTCCGATGGTGGCCCCCTTGTCGAGAGTTCGCTTGCTCACCCCCACCCAATAACGCGGAGGTTCTTTCAGTTTGACTTCCTAGTTTCTCATCTTTCCCTTGGAGGCGGTTTTATACATTTTAGCTACTATTTGGCCATTTTCGATGGCGGCCTTTAGTCTAGAGTTCGACAGGCTCACCCTCACCATATGAATAGTGAGTGACTCTGCCCCTCACCTCTTTGGGGAGGTGAGCGATAAATCCCTTGGCGGAGGTTTGCAATATTGAGCAACGCAAGTCATTCATGCATAATTACATATATAATATAGCTAATTGATGGCGGCCCGTTGGTCGAGCCCTGCCTTCCTTGATTGCTTAGTAGAAAAAGATAAGGATGACCGTACCCACTCATTCAGACAAGGAGTGACAAGCCCCTGAAAGGCCATTTCCGTTCATTTGATCGCCACTTTAGACACATGTTAGGGATCTGTATCCATAGAATCTCATTTCATTCATAATAGAATCTAAGAAAGGGATGCTGATCACTTCCTCTAACTAAAAGGTCCCGGAGGGGCTTGCGCTTCTGAGGGCAAGGAGCACCTCCAGTCAACCCCTTACCGTTGTACCGTACTTGAAATCCTGGCTGGGGAACACCTATATCAGGGCTGGGGCTGCGCCCAGGCAGTCTTTTTCTACACTTGTAAAAACTATAACCTTAGTCAGTCAGAGTGTACCTCTCTGGACTGGCTGGCTAGGGTTGGGTTGTTCTTCCGTGGGTGCACTTTGATTCGTCGTCGTAATACGTACGTTGTATTATAAAGGAGCTCAGGATCAAGAGACTTCCATGGAAGGAGCTTCTCCATGATCCCACGCTGAGACGGCCTCTGCCACGAACGAATTCATTCATTAGGCTATAGAATCCCCACTTGCTTCCTTTTGATGATCTGCCTCCCCCTACCTATACATGTGAAGTCGCTAGCCGAGCCTACCAAGAAAAGACCCGCTATGCTGAAATAAAGCCAAGGCCAAGAAAAGAAGTAAGAAGTTTTCAAAGAAAGTCAGTGGTGTCGCTTTCCTTCGCATCACTCTGCCCGCCCCTTCGCTATAACTAGCTAAGCTCCCCCTATCAATGAATGTCCCGCCCCTAAGTCATGAAAGCAGGCAGCCAGCCCTTACTTAACTGATATATATTAGGGCGTCTCATGCATGTAAACTACCGCGAACCAGGCAGATTGCTAGTGAGAGCGGTGAGCAATCCCCCTTCTTTCCTTGGGCCTTCTTTTGGCCAGCATTGACAGGCTCATATACCAGGATTATAAGTATTGGGGTAGGTCTAAAGAAAGTAGGTAGAATGTTTGTTCCTCCGTCTCCAGGCGCTGCGCGCGGCTCGCTCTTGGGGAAGCGGAATGAATAGGGCGATTCATAGCTAGGTTCTAAGGTACAGTGATAAAGAAGAATCCCCATCCATTATGGGAGCGTGTGATGCGGAGTCCGGCCCCCTCTCTCCCTCAATGCTTTAGAGGCCTATACATTACTTAAGTAGCTAGTGACTCACTTTACCCAACATTCCTCTTTACAGCGTAAATGCTGGCGTGCTGCCCAACAACTCATTTATGAGGCCAGGAATAGTACGGTAGGCATGGCATGAATAAACCCCTACCTTGCTTGGTTCCACACAAAATCTTTACCCAATAAAGAGCACCTGCCTTATACCTATACTCATTCATTCATCTGCCATATGCCTTCTCTTGGAGGGACGACGGGATTCACCTTACCCTTACCTTCTGTGTTTACAAACCACCTACCCGCCTGAACAACTAGATCTTATTAGCCCTATCGCACTTACTGAATGCTGCTTAGGAGGTACAGCTATAGCCCTGGAATCAGATTCAACTTCCGACTATAACTTTATTGAATGAACTGTTTCGCTCCGCACCTCTTGCTTTAACTAGGAATTGGGGCGATATACAGCACTAGGATATTGACTATTGAAATGAATGATTCTTGGTACCATGTATAAACCCTTCTAGGTATCACATATTACATCCTTGTTCGGCCGAACCTTGATATGATTCATCCATTAGAACCCACTGCAATAAATAGGCCTTACTTGCTCTTTCATTTCATGTATGCTACCTATAACCTGAAGACCTAGACACATGTTCTACCTGTCTCACTTACTTAATTAATTGCTTAGGAGGCACTGCTTAGAACTTATCTTATAAGGACCACTGGATCAACCAACCCTTACCCTTGACTTGATTACTGCCTTAAATAGGTTGAAGCACTAAGCAAAGGTCTAGTATAACAGGTGTAGCATGCACTTAAGTAAAGGTAAGCATAAAAAGGTGAATCTAAAAGGTGTAAGTACCATGCAAGCAATCAAGCCCAAGCAAGCGATGATGACCTTTTAGTCGAGAGTTCGGCTGGCTCACCCTCACCCTGCCTGCGTTTGAAGATCGTCTGGCTCTAGTTCCTCGATCAAAGCGGTGTTCAGAAAAACTGAAGGTGAAATGGCATTCTTCATTATGTGATAGGTTATTTCCTTGCCCTCGACCTGACCTATAGCACCAACAAAGGGGACACTCAGTATAGGTCGGTTGGTTAGGTCGGTTGGTATCGCCTAAGGAAATAGGATAGCACAGATCTTACCTAATCTTACCTATCTTATCTTACCTACCTTACCTACTGATCTTATCTTATCTTACCTCTATTACCTATCTGATCTACTCTACTCTTATCTACCTATCTTATCTTACCTCTATTACCTATCTGATCTACTCTTACCTATGATCTCGGGAACTGATCTCGTTTACCGAGCAACTGATCTCGTTTACCAAGAACTTATCTTGGGAATGGAAGGTGATCCTGACCTTATCTATCTTCCCGAACTCGCTATGCTCAGGGAAGGCAAGTGAGCTGATTCAAATTTTGCTTTCTTTCTGATCGTGTATGCGTTTTCCCTTTCGAAGCGTACTTCCCCTCGACCTCCTACCCTACCGTTCATGACTCACATCTATCTCCCTTATGACTCACATGCATTCTAGCTCCCTCCCTTCAGTATGAGACTCACATGAATCCGAAATCCGA
Source organism: Pinus albicaulis (assembly GCA_034641835.2). Taxonomy (NCBI): domain Eukaryota; kingdom Viridiplantae; phylum Streptophyta; class Pinopsida; order Pinales; family Pinaceae; genus Pinus; species Pinus albicaulis. The sequence continues at coordinate 117,141 of JAXQQM020073895.1, forward strand.
ACCACATGAATCCGAACCACAAGTGGAGAACCGCCGGGGATGGAGCGTCGACATAGCAGCACAACATAGGAGAACCACAAGTGGAGCCCCCCAACTATATAAGGCGCTCGTACTAGAGCCATTGAGAAGGCCCCAGCCATTAGAACAAATGACCCATTGAGAAGAGAAGAATGAGCTTCCGGAGCCATTGAGCCGGAATGACTCACTTAAAGGAGGGATGCGCGGATCGGTAGAGGGGACACCGATTGGAACACCAGAGCCATTGCCCGAAAGAGAGGAAGAAGAGTTAGACCACTCAATAGAGATTCACAGACACCAGAGTTTTTGACACATTGACCCAGACGGACGTGAATGGCGGACAAAAGGGAGGGAAGGGGGTGGGCCGTGAAGAGAGGAAGGAGATAAAGACTAGATTCATAGTCGAGTTTCAGATCTCAAACCTGGAACAACAGAGTTGTGATGAGCTAAAGGAGATAAAGCAGATGGTTGGTGAGAGTGCCTGGGAATATGATTAGAGGTTCCATACCCTTATTAGTAGATTGAAATACACCCTCCATTAGACCTAGCACAAGGAGTGGTTTATCCAAGGTCTTCTGCCCTTGACCAGAGTACTCCTGATGAAACAAAAGTGGACCACCCAGAGAGAAACTCTAGCCCAGGCGATGAAAATAGAATCTATGTATGAGTACCAGGAGATGGCACTAGGGGTTGCACCTACATATTCTTTTGTAAAAACTCCCGAGATGGAGAAGGTACAATCCCAATTGGCAGTACTAGCGGAGCAACTTTGGGAACAGAACCTTGCCAAGATGAAGAGAGAACAAGTATGGTGTATGGTCTGCAAGATGGAGGGACACACTACCAATGAGTACCCCTCACTATAAGCTTATTACTACTCATATACCTTGTAACACTGGGCTCATATCAAACCTTGCCTTATCCTTTCCCCTCAGAAGCGCAAGACCTCCGAACCTTTTAATGGATGAATGGATTAAAAGAATCTAAAGAAGATCCACAAAGCTAAGGAGGTTCTATAGGGTATTGATCCTATTGAACCTTGAACCTCAACATCACCATAAAAGCCAGGTCCCACTAGAGGAATGAATAAGCCCCTCAATCCTTCAGCCTTCACCTTGAATCTCACACCTTAAGCCTTCACTCACTGAACCAACCCTTCATCTTGAGCCTTCACTCTGAGCCTTTAGACAGAAGCACAGAACCCTCTCCTACTGTCGAGAGTTCGTCCCTCACCCTTGAACCTATAACCTCTCTTTGCTGCTCTATCTCTGCTCTCTGCCTTCAATCAACCTTCCTGCTGCCTGCTTCAATCAACCTTCCTACCTCACCTGCGGCCCCCCTATCTTCCTATCTTCCTACCTCTTCTACCTGCCCGCCTCACCTGCCTAGCCTGCCTATCTCACCTACCCATCCATCATCTGTCCCAGCCAATCATACCTAACCTGCTGAACTCACCTACCTCACCATCAATCAGACCTCCCATATCTTCATTCCTACCGTCTCATCCTCACTACCTCAGCATCAGACCTCACATTTCCACCATCTATTCATCATTACTAGCCTACCTCACCTACCTTTATGCCTAACCTACCTGCATCATTACAAACTACCTCATCATCAGTCATACCTTCTAGCCTGAAGACCAGCTCTTACTCCTACTGCTCTTACTCCTGCTGCTCCTTCTTATCTCCTACTACTCTCCTTTCACTTGATTACTTGAAGAGAGACTTAAGGGAAGGTGAAAGATAAGGTTCAAGGTCATGCCTCACCTTAGGTAGTAAGGTCCTTAGTTCAGAAGGTTAGGAAGGAGGGCTCGACCGTTAGGGAGAGGGATATTTTGACTGGTAACCCTTGAATCATAATCGAAGCTTACTTTTTCATCTCTTACTTTACTTGGCGGCACATGGCCTGGATTCTGATAAGTAGTAAGTCCAGTCAGAAGGATGGCTAGCTGGTGTGTCTGGTCTGAGCCTGAAGGTGACTAGGCTGTTCATCAGGTTGGGTAGGCAGGTAGGAAGATAGAGATATAGATGCCATATCTGAAGATAAATAGAGAGATGGAATTAGCTGGATATAGATATATACGGTATGATGGTATGCTGGTATGGATGCTGGGCTGATGATGGGAAGATGGGATGGATGGATCGCTGGGATGAGGATTACTGGCTGTGATGCTTCTTGCTTTGTTGTTGGGGCTGGAACTTCAATAAGTAGTAGTGACTGAAATACCTTGGCTATAGGCATGGGCATGTCCCTAGCCAGCCAGCTTCTGTTAGTAGCGTTGATACCTTATCTGTCTTCTACTACTTCTTAGCTTACTTTATTACCTACATTGGCTACTGAGTCAAGCCATCCCACCAAACCCCCAGATGACGATAGAAGAGAAGGACCCTTCACCACATACCCGATAAAGTATGCCTAGCACGTAAGGCAAAGTAAGGAAGGAGGAACACATCATTGGCCGAGAGGATAAGGAACACCTCATATTCCCCAGCAGAAGTCGAGACAAGAGCAGAAGTCGAGACAAGCTTTTTCCATACGTGATATCAATATTTGAACCAAGTTGCCAACGCGAGAGAAGTTCTTACCGTCAGATGATATAAAAGGACCCGTTCAATCACCCGTTCACCATACCCCGGGAAGGTACTACGCGCAGTTAATGATGGCTATGTGCATGCAGTGAACAACGGCTATGTACATGGGACAGGGCTAAGCGAGACAGACCTTCACATCAAGAGCGAGTTTTACTACAGCTTGTTATATATGATTCACCTGTTGAGGATCATATGCAACAGACAGTGTGGATATACGAACCGTTCACCAAAAGCCTAGAAATATAGAAACCTCAGGGAGAGGGGCTAGGTAGTTTCATTCACGCAGATCAAGTTGAGCCAGTCACGCAGGTCCGGTAGGTGGTGCCCATTTCCCTAACTCCTTCCTCCACCCATTTGAAGTTCCCCACCAGAAGGCATGGAGCCGTGTCGTTTACTTATGAGCATATCGATTGAGCCATGTTACCGCCTGAAAGACGAGATTGATTTATTTCAACGAATTGATAAATGAATCCTTCTGCTGATGCTGCTTGCCGAAGGTGCTCGATCCTGCTATCCCTCGAGATGAAGAACTTTGTTTGCTTGCTTTCTCATTTCCCTCATGTTACCCAGACGAGTTAGATTGAGACAAGTTGTTAACTAACGAGGAGATAGTGCTTGAGCTATGTTACACTGCCATACGAGCATATCGATTTAGTTCCCATGTTCCCACCATAAGCCATATGCCTTCACCACCAAGTTCACCAACAAAGAGAACATACCTCAGGGAGGAGGGACTATATAATAGAGCCATTCAAGGAGAGGGGCTTTGTGCAGTGAACAAATATGTGCTACAATGAGGTGCCCCAATGAGGTGCCACAAACGAATATGTGCAACTAGGTGAGCAATACCATCTCACTTCACCCATTGATCACCAAAATAAATTGAGACAAGTTGTTACCTTACGTGATATCAATTTAGCCTGGGTGGCACCAGACGAACGAGAGAGAGAGACAGGTGCACTAGAATAGATTGAGCCAAGTTGGCAACATACCTGGCACATCGACCCCACATTATAAAGACTAGACCTAGGGGAAGTCACCTCAAGGACATTGTGAACATCAAGCCGGAGGCACAGTCAGTTACACCTGCTGCAGTCAGTTCACCCCTCAAGCCCAGTTACTTCCCAAATGGACTCAGCTATCGAATCAACCTGTTCACGACTTCCCAAAGTTACACCATCTGCTATTTTACCTACTGCCCACGGGTAGATATTCAACCTGTTTGATGAACTCCCCCCAGGTGATACTCATGCTGGCTGCACCTTAAGGACATACACAGACTGTTCTAATCACGCCCAGTAGCAACAGACCTAAGTTCTCTATTCAAACAGCTGTGCCCAAATAAGCTATGTTCTGCTCACGGGTCGCTATTCAACCTGCTCTCGTAGAATCGCCGTGGATACTTTAAGCAACTTCCGGAGATACCCTAAGCGCCTATGGAGCACTAATACAGTTGTGGTGCCTGGCTCCTGGCTTCAGAGTTTCTTTCTGAAAGTGTCGGAGTTTCCTTAAGAAAACGCTAGACAACTCGATGCGCGTATCATATGTGAAAACTTCTAGATGCAATTAGGAATCCCTTATTTTGACCGAAGTTCGGGGAATGAGGGAATTTGTGTGTACATCCAGAAGCCAGGAATCTGACAAATTGGGGTGGTTTTTCTCAATGTTTTTATGCATAATAGATATAAGGTCCGGAGGGTGAGGTAACGTGGGAGGAGACGAGCAACTCTCTTTTGGGGGAGGGGGTGAGGTTACGAACCCACTCTCCCGACCAAAGGAGGGGGAGGGGCCCCAAAAGCCGCCATCAACTTGAAGAACTAAAAGAAGAGGGCTTGCGCTTCTGAGGGCAAGGTTTTCTATCAGTTTAAAATCTTAGGATAAGAGAACAAGGCCTTACTCGCTATAGATAGCAGAGACGGAAGCTCACCTCTATGGCTATATAAAACTACAACGGACCTAGGGCCAAGACCAAGGGAATAAAGAGAGACAGGGACTAAGACCAGGAACCAGGGAAGGGCCTACCTATATACGGGAAGTTACTGGGGAAGCTAGTCCAGTCCAAGAGTCATTTTTCATGGAATAGATTTTGAATTGAGTGCATAGAAACCCACCTGGTTGACACTGGAGGAGTACCGGAATCTAGTGGATCACCACCTACCTACCTGGGTATCCTACCAGCATAGAACATGTAGTGGCAAATAATCCTGGAGCATTACTGGTGTTTGTGTTGGAATAGAGCCAGTGGAATTAGATCCGAATTTCTTCTTCCGTTCTATTTATAACTTAGACCTAGTGGCACTAGAGTCGTTATAAGAAAGAATCGCAAGAGGTAAGTGCACTAAGATTGAACTACTCATTACAGACAAGTTCAACGTCTCCATGCAAGCTCATATATCAATGAGAAATAGAGAGAGTGAACTACTTCCGCACTACTAGCTAGAGAGATAAAGGGTTTAAATCTAGAACGTGCCATTTGATATAGGAATCCTGTGTTCCCGTAGCGGTAAGTGCGGTGGTATGCCTTTCTCTTTCGGTTCATTAGTAGGGCCGACATGGAACTTACTGGACTAAGCTTGTCTCTTAAGGCTCATGTCCGTTTACTAAGAATAAGGGGCAAGGGGCATCGATCAAATAAATCCAGGCTGTCCCCGTCCCGCTCCTATCCGCGGCGCCTCATCTCCCGGTTTAAGACTAACGGCGGTAAGTCTTCGTCTTAGAATAGGGGGAAGGAGGGTCAAGTTCTATTAACGGAGCCAGGTTGAATTACAAGTTGTTGCACTAATGTGATTTATTAGAGAGATGGATTTCTCACATCGGAGGACTAATGGCAAGGACGTCTATATGCGCGTATCATATCATAAGCTAAGGCAATAAGGAAGGGCAAGACTAACTATCCTGTCTAGAGGCCATAGGCTATAGGCCATGGACCTAAGACTCAGGCAAGTGTCTCCATTAGTTAGTAGAGCTTGTAGGAAGGCTATTGCTCATACCTCTTATTTAGGCTTTACTATCTATTTTTATTAGAATGGAGACTTCAATCTACTACCTACTACCTATGGCTATGGCTTAAGAAGATATTAGGGCTTACTGTACAGACTGAAGTTCTTACCGTACCGTAGAGCTATGGTAGAGCTATGGAAGGAAGTCTAATAGTAGTACTGACTGCAATAAATGTGGGACTTTATAAGTCTGCCTTCTGGCCTGCTACCAACCTGTATGGTCTCACCACCCCAACACAGCAGACCTTTATCAATATGTTCGTAAGTGACAAAAAAGAAAGTAACTCCCCCTGACAAGGTACTTCCCGTCTATCTTTGGCAATGGCAACTGGGTAACCGTGTATATATGGCTTCACGTAGACTTCACTTCTATGATTATAGCATATGATTATAGCAGCAGATTCGAGTTCCCCCGGCTTAGGCTCATTGGATTAGCGGAATAGCCACCTTATAGCCATTATAGTTTCCCATAGGCATTTACTTACTAGCAGCGAAGTATATAGTGAATCAACACCTCCTGGCAATTCCTATTGGGAAAGGTGAGCAAGCTGTCTCTGCTGGTAGTAGTGCTGTTGGGATTCCTGCTGCCCTGTCTCTTATAGTTGTACCTTGCTGGCTCTTGGCAAAAGAAAGATGAGGCAGATTGCATAGATTACAAATTATTACAATGGCAAGGACGTATATATGCGAGAGTATCACATGTATATCATACCCTTAGTCTGTAGAGTAGCTGTAGTCCACATGTAGCACTCATAACTTTTAGCTGTGGAGTGAAAGTAAGGTCTTCCCGGCGGCCATAGAGTTCAAGCAAGAGTCCATGCACTTAGTTCCATGGCAATAACGAGACTAGTAAAGGTAAGTTGTGTCTCCCTCCAGGTCAGAAGGTTGTGCTAGTCCAGTCCAATAGGCGACTTACTGCTTGGACTAAGGTGACTAGGGACTACGGAGAGACGGGTTCAAGTTAAGGCTTGTCTATAGAGGCTAGAACATGGACAAGTTCAACATTTCAAAGGAGAGGAGACAACCTCTAGTAGCTTCTTCGCTATAGCTCAGGGGACATAAGTATAAATAAATGCTCTTACTATCTGTGAACACCGCGAGAATCAATCTCTAGATATAAATAAATACTCTACGATGATCGCATCTCTACGTTTAACTTTGCCATTGTAATTATTTGTAATCTGAATATGCAATCTTAGGGCATACGACGGAAACATACTAATTGTAGTTGGAGGGCTAGTAGGTAGTACGACTTGGAAGCTAATAGTATCCTATTGGGAATAATCCATGCATGGGAGCTCAAATCCGCAAGTTCCCCATACTGTATTTTATTTCTTCAATTTTATTACATTACCGCGGTAGGTACGTCCTTATTAGGGCACCGGTGGGGCAACGGACGGAAGCCACGCGAGATAGGCGTTGGATTGTGTCTAAAGAGGTTCCACTGTGTTGGGGTGGGACCAGACAACAACAGGTTGGGTGCAGGCCAGAAGTTTTCTTGGGACTACACTATCAATCAGGAAAACCTTCTTTGCTCATTTTGTATATATGATAATTTATAATCTTACATTTCCTTGCCAGCTGGTCATCAGCCAATAGCTCATCTAGCCTGGGAAGGGTCCATAGCTAATAAATCTGATCATATGCCAGTCACATTGTTAGAGTAAGTAAGTGGGACTAATCCAACCCAATGGGGGGGTTATAGTGTTGTCCCTATGGGGAATCAACAAGGGAAATTCCAAATATACAATATTGCGCTATACGGTTTACTTGTCCCATTGTAACAAGAAATAAAGAAAGAATAAATCTATGAATTGCATATATACGTGGTGTAACTATGCCATTTTGAGGTGATCCTGCCTGAACACCCATGACCTAAATAAACTGACCTAAATAAACAAAAACCAGTTGAAGAATTCATCATGTTTGGTTGGTTTCAAAAATATGCAAACTTCATCTCATTTTCTTTTGTTGAGCAATTCAACTTGTTTAGGGGGTTGGATGACCCATAATATTTTAGATTCCATCGGGGAAAGAAAACAGATTTGCTTATTTAGGCAGAAGGTTGCGAGCGGAAGGGAAGAAGGGGGAAAAGTTTCAATTGAGGATGCGAAGCATGGCTCGACCATAAGCCCCACCCAATAAGCAATCAAGGAAGGCAGGGTGAGGTGACGTGTGAGGATAGGAACAACTCTCTTTTGGGGGAGGGGGTGAGGGTGAGCCTGCCGAACTCTCGACAACCGGAGAGGTTACGAACGATGGCGGCTCCCGACCAAAGGAGGGGGAGGGGCCCCAAAAGAGAGGAACTTGAAGAACACAAGGCCGCCATCGACTCACATTCATATGGTGAGGGTGAGCTTGCCGAACTCTCGACTATAAGGCCACCATAGACTCACTATGAATATGGTGAGGGAAAGGACCGGAGGTACTCACTATGAATATGGTGAGGGCCGCCATCGATAAGCCACTTCCTCCCTCGACTGACGTCCCCGTGCTGTTTGTCATTCTTTATATATGTAATTTCGCTTTTATTTCTTTATGGGCGTTAGCCGATCCTCTTATATCTATCTCTTTCATTCTTTGTCCATAAAGACTGGTCTGGAGCTCTGCTCAGGCAGGTACTATGGAGTGGAGTGGAGTGGAGTGGAGTGGAGTCGTGTGGGCCTCGCACTTATCTCCTGGTTATCGAAGGCAGGCATTACTTTAGGTAGCCGCTCACTTGGGGACTATCCTTCTACTTCTCCCTACCTGAGGTAGCGCCCGCTTAGGCTCCCTATCTATACACTTAGCTACCGAATCAGTAGAGTCAAGTCGTTAGGGGTTCACTTCGTTTACCTAAGCGTATATTCAGAGAGACTTACCTGGTGTCTTATCGGAGGGAGGGAGCGGCCAGGCAGTGATCTATTTGTTTCAAACCCCGCCATATGGATTATTCCTTCATACAGTGGACTGACTAACCTCCACACAGACATCTAGCCAGCCGGCCGGGGGTTCTTCGATCAGCCAGTATCTTGGACCATCCATACAGTAATCTCAGCCAGGGTCCCGCTCAGCCCAGCCCAGCAATAAATTTGGTAGGCCATTAGGAACCTTTATACATAACAGATACGTCCGGATTCGAACCGAACCCCTTCCCTTATTGAAATGAGTGGGGTAAAGCAGCCAAGCTTTCGTCTCTCCACCCACCCTCCCTCGAATATCTTGATCGAAACTTCGCTTTTTCATGATTGAGATTTGGGGCTTTTATCACTATGGTTCGGCCGGTGTTGTGTTTCTGTTCTCATCATTAATGATCCGGCGTCACCGTTGTCTTCATGATCGATTGACTAGAGGTGCACTTTCGTGGGATATATAGAATAAGTGCGATTTACAGGTATCATGATGCGTACGGGATGCAGGATAGTTAGATGTGATAGCGTGATAGGGAGAGAGGACGTCGCGTATGTTATGTATTGGTACCTTATAGGCTTTGATGATTGAATTCCGTGCGCGAAGATGCCTACACTTCTTCTTGCCACCAAGGACGAAAGGGGTGGTAGATGTTCATGCGAGATATACATAGATAATGATACATCTATAATGTGTTGTCCTAACATTAGGGAGAACGAATGGAACAAGCACAAATGTACGTTACTCGTGTCAGGGAACACGCGAGGACGGATACTATTGCAACTGGCGGGGATACTGGCTCTCGAATCGGAAGGGATGTTGCGGTCAATGGATATGGACCTTAAACGGACGCTGGTTCAATGGGCACGACAGTATGGTGAGATGTGAAGCTCTCTAAGGCGATGCATCATGGACCACTCTAACCGGCGTTATACATAAGATTTGGTCAATACTTCGTGCCTTTGCTCTTGGTTTTAATGCGACTGGTGAACCCACAAGTAGCTTTTACCTCGCTTGACATACCACCCTTGGCACTCCCATCGTTGCACAGACAGATAAACCGTCATTCCAACACATACATTGCACCCATCTCGTTTAGCAGTTCACCCGTCGAACCAGCACCGACAAACGCTGCCTGGACAGAACCGACAACCCCTTACTTTCGTATTTCCTTCACCCTAGGAAATAGAGTTAGCCCTACCCATGACCTTCTTCTCTTATCTCTTATCAGGACCAGATTGATCCACCACACCAACCCCTATCCCCTTACCTTTATTACTGCCTTCACCCTAGGATATGGATGGAGTGTTGCTTGCCCTTACCAACCAATTGATTAAGCCAGGAAGGAATACGAGGGGACGCATGGCATGCTATGAACACTTTACCCTGCCTTACCTTTCACTTTAGTGTACCA